>LIEC01001117.1:2603-54187 GCA_001925005.1 Drosera capensis | reverse complement strand
GGCAGTACCTTGTTGAAGGCATGCCCCATTGGAAGCTTTGGACTTCAAAATGATGTCCAAATCGGTCTCTGCCAAAGGCCTATTCCCATCCGTATAAGTTAGAATTTCCCTGCAAAGCACCACCAGTTTTTGACCCGTCATCTCAATGAAAGTCAAGTTTCTGATAGCATGCTAAAAAGTGTGAGACAAAGCTGCATCAGTACCATCCGAAGTCTAGGGGTTTTTGGAACACCCGCCTGTAGCCTCCGGTCATGCTAGTTATTGAAAATTCTCTGAAAATAGAAGGTTCATCAGAAATTTTGACGCCAAAGCCAACAAGAAGTAACAAGACTCAGATATGACTTAAAAGTGGAAAAATAGTGTAAGGAAGATTTCTTTTTCTAATTCGACTACGTACTTGACATTGTGCGCATTCTCTGTCAAGCTGATTTTGTCCTGGCAAATATTCAGACGAAAAATGGAGAAGCAGGATTAGCAAGATGAAACACAAGGTAATGCCTTCAGACAAACAGTATAGGTGGTTCTTTCTGGTTAACGAATCCCTAAGGCACATGGTATCACTTCAACTTCTCGACCTGATATTTAAGTTGTTTCATTTTCAAAGAGTCTTCACTATGAATCTTAAGATTTTAGTAGCTAGAAGTAAAAACCACATCTCTATATTCCCGTCAATAAAGAAAAAATATGAGGCAACATCATTAACGGGGGAATAAGCATAATATGAGCAAAGCAGAAGTGTAGATAACGTTAATTAAGTTGTTACCCGGGGTGATAGCAAGTTATTTACAGATTGTTTCCAAGTACACGATTATTCAATTCAAAAAGCCACCAATAGAGCTTTACAGAAAAACTAACTTGTGATGGAACTATCAACCTCACAAGGTGCCACAACATGAGAATTACAAGAAAAATGCCTATTACATACTACCTTTGTCCCATAATTTTTACAACGGTACGCATTTCAAGGCGTTCCGTTCTTATTCTTGACGTTATCAAGAATTATTATTTTTAGTTAAGATTAAAATTTACAACTTAATCTATCATTAGTGTTTCATAATAATTTTATAAAAAATGATTTTAATGTTAGCACCGGTTGCATCAACATGACAAGTTTTACACATGTTCAATCCACATAGTGAACGAAAAAAGAAAAAGAAAAAAGCCTCACTTATATTGACAAGAAAAAAAGAATGATATACACCAAGTAAATAGAACAAGACAAGGTAAGTTGTTTTCTAGAAGTATTGATAGGATAAATTCAATTTAGCAGGAGACATAACATACCTTCCCGGCCAAATCGTGATAAATATCAGCAATATCATTTGCAGGATATATTGCCCTAGAACTGCCAAAAAAAAAAAACGTGCAATGAGGAAAAGGGAAAAAGACCAAGTCATGTAGTGTAGTCAACAAAGAGAAACAAAATGGAAAAGCATGAGACAATAATGCCCAGAAAAATATTAGGTTTCCTACCCAGGTAACGGAAGGACAACATCATCAATAGTATAGGTTCCCTTGACTAAATCATCGGCATCTACAACCTGCATAAGAACACCCAAAATCCCTCAAATTGTGATTGTGCAAGATGACTTGATACCTACCAACAAATGAAAGCAGCAACACTTGTATATTAACTCTTTCGGTACTAATTGTTTCAGAATTCAGATACTTATATTGTGGCCTTCATGCTCTTGCTGCTTATTTAATTCAGACACATAGCATCACCATTTTGATGCATTGTATCAAATCAGCACTCATTCTAAAATGCACCGGAAGTGTACCTCTCAACTCAATGGAAACATAGGGTATCAGGCACAAGAAACAGTCGAAATAGACAGGCGGTGCCGGAAAAAAGTGACAGTGGAAGCAGCTAACCTTGACACATTGATTCCCATCCGTAGGAAAATCCAGTTCAGGAAGTTCATCAAGATTGCTACACGTGAGATCCTCCTCGAAGTCATCTTCATGTTTAGAACTACAAACCCTCAGTAAACTGACTCCAGCATTATCTTTGCTATACACAAGATCTCCCAAGACCACTCCATCAGCTCCTGCATGTGATTTTAACATGAGTGTATGAGACCACTACAAACTTTCACACAGAAGCAAACCCATGCTCAGAAAATGGAAACAAAAGCGACAACATGAAGCCGCCTTTTTTATAACTTTGTTTCTACACTACATAAAAGGCTTCCTATTCCTCAGAAGATGCATTCTTCACTATGAAGCATAAAAATGAGAATTTCTCAAAAAAAGAAAAAGAAAAGAAAAGGCATAAAAATGAGAACATGAAAGATTTTTTTCTCTGATCATGGGACAAAATCATCTCACTCAGAATGAGTTATCAAAAACAAATAAAATAAAAAATCATACTTAATCAGCCGCCTTTTCTTTAGAATGCACCTCTTAGCTAGGCACCATACAACCTCCTTATAGTTCGTGATATTTGCTGAACTAATAAATTCTTCATGTTACAGGAAGGTTCAGAAAGATATACCACTTCACTTACCATACTTTTGCACTCGGGCACTTGCTGCATGATTCCATAAGTAACTTTGATAACTATGCACATACCTGACCACAAAAATCAAACATACAATGTAATACTCAATTTTTTTCAAGATGCAATCTGGGTTCAGACTGAACTAAACAATCTACATAGAAAAGATAGCTCCAGGCTGGGAAGTAGTTTTCCATAACTTTCATCTCTAATTTAGAGGCAAGAAGTTTTTGTCAATCAATCATCATGAAACCATAAAGGTCATGGTTTAGAACAGTCAGTACATTATGTCTCAAGGTTGGCTCTTTAAAGCAGTACGGCACAGAAAGGGTACTTGTTCAGCACACAGTTGTGTTGAATAATTGACAAAGATTTGGAACCAGTATAATGGCTTGAAGGATGTGGACGCAGAAGTTCATGCAAAGCACAAGCATGACACATATAGCAAACAAAACTTGAATTCATGAGCATCTCCCAGAATTTTCCTTGACACATATATAACTGACTTATTACGATAAGGTCTTCGAACACATACTTCTATTAGGGGAAGAAGAACATAATGCAGCAAAACAATATTAGAACTTACATCATTCTTAAGGTTCTTGGTACACTGATGAGTGCCTGGAGATGGTTCCCAGGGCATTTCTTCAAGCACTGCAGCTGAGCAAGGTAATAAATACAGCTTAGATGACTGAATGATAATGAGCACAAATCTGGAAGAGGATCCAGGTTAGAAGAAATAAAAACCATGCCACATCGCCCTTTAGATCAATAAAGTTGTCATTGAGAAGTCTTGGCTCAATGGTGAGTTAACAGTAAATTTCACGAGGGAAAGACTGACAGAACAGGTTTTGAAGATGGTAATCTAGGATATACATTTTAGAAGTACATAACTCTACTGATCATCCAGTTCTTTCCAAATAATGGAAAGAACAGATAAATGATGTCTTAGAAGCCATATTTGAGTTTCTAGACAGTAGCCAAGTGGTAAGTGTATCGTGTAAGGTTGTCTTTGTATTAAAAACAGTTTCGTTTTAGTTTGTATGAACATAATGTGTAAATTACTGCCTTCCCATTGACGATTACTTAAATACTACTAGTAATTACATAAATTACTGCCAGTAAATACTACTAGTAATTACATAAATACTACCATCCTAAGCTCCAACATTAAGATATTTAACTGAAATCCATAACAAAAAAGATTAAAAGAAGATGCACATGTAGTAGGAATTAACTTACAATAGCCCTTTCAGCAACCAAATTGTAAGGTAATTGCTGCAGAGTCCTGCCGATATCATTGGTTTCCTTATAATATTCACGAATCTTTGCAACATCATCTCTTTGTAATTCACAGACTCAGTCAAGAAACCCATACTCCACACTTGAAATGAAACTAAGTAGATTCAATTCTGCTAAATGCATGTAGATAAATCAATCTCAAGGATAGTGCACTTAAAAAAAATTAGAGTAAAGTTACAGAAAAAGGATATCCCCTTCTCTAGGATCAAGAATCAGATCAACAGCTTTACTCCACTCTCCTCGGAGCAATGCAGCACCGATTATGTGAGTTGGCACTGTGCCACTTCCAAAACGCTGCCATATACCACAAAGAAATAAACCAAAATCAGTGTACTCCTTCACTTAAATTTACTTTACTCTCAGAAAAAGCCATCAATAACTCTAGAACTAAACTCCAAAACGCACAACAGTACTTTGAAAAAAAATAATTAAAAACACACTAAACAAACTAGATCGCTTCCAAGCCCGTTCTATTTGTGAGTATAAATAAATCAGAAGCATGGACGACCAAATAGGGCAGGGATCATCCACTCAGTGTCAATGCACCCTGTTCACATCCTAGTTAGCAAGACTAGTAGCAATTCAGGCTCTGAGGTATAAGGCAAGACAAACCGAGAAAGATACATGTGAGTGCACAATAATCAATACCCACCTGTAAACCAAAATAATTGATAAATCCTTGTTTCCCCAAAGCATCAGCAGATTCTTTAATGATATCCTGGGAATCAGCAACAACTCCCCTGAGAAGACAAGCGACCTATGCAGCAGCGGGATATACACAGGTTCAACTACCAAGAATACTAAGCACAATTATGCATTACCTCAATGTGATTGTGAATCGGTTCCCAAGAAGCTGACCAAGCAGAAGTCCATCATACACATAGCTGGACAGAAACATACGTCAATTTGTCATGCACTACAACACAGTGAATGAACGGTCACCAGGAGTGTGAGTCATAAACCTCACCAGAAGTCACCGACTTTAATACCAATCAACCTGTTGTTAAGGGAAGCCAATCTACTTGCGTGCATCTTATAAACAGTAACCTAAGGAACAGAAAGAAAGAGAAAACACTGAAGAATGATTTCATCATTAAATAAAAGCAATAGGAATCATCAGCCATCCAACTATTTCTTGTTTATTTGCAATTGGAAGGATTCCAAGCGATATAGTTCATACAATTCTATGCAATAAACGCAAATGGCTGATTAAAAGCACAAGAGGAACCACACGTCATCATCCATACTTGTGGCCAGAATGGACAAATCTCAAGGATGGAGCATGGAGATTCAATCCAGAAGTTCCTTTAGGTGATATTCAGAGAGTAATGGAGCAATGAGAGTACCCTTTTGAGTAGTTACAGCACGCTTGTCCTTCGTACCAGAAAATCCAAATGACTTTGACTGCCAAACAAAAAAGTTACAGAGTTCGTAAAGTTAATCACTAAATATTCAGATCAGAACTTCAAGAAAATACTATTACTCCTCTAAAGATGGTATCGAATTCAGTACAGGTAAACTAAAAGAGAGCAGTAAAATGATGGAACAGAATATACCTGGATCCCAAGCATCTTGCCTATGATTCTCAATGTCTCTTGGGTGTCCTTGTTCTCCTTGTACAAATGAAACCTGCAAGCATCATATTTGCAATACACCTCAGACACTCTTTCTGAAACAAAAAGCACTGTGAGTGACAAAGAAATTTATATTTTGTACCTAACACAATTATAGAAAGCTCCATATATTTAAAGGTTCGCTTAAAGTAAATATAGAAAGTACTTCGAAAATGAAATCACACAATACCTAAGAAACTTTCCACGAGTCACCGGCCAGTCCTCCGAACCTCTGCTATCGAATGGCTTGTCACCTCTCTCCTTACGCTTACGAGAAGACCTACCTCTATTCTGATTCCCTCCGGAATTGAACCTCACACGAATGCACTTCGATGAGGCTTCTGGTCCATCAAGAGTGTCAGTGACGAGGAATTTCAACTTTTCCTTGAAAAAGTTATGCACTGCCTACAACCACATGAACAAGAAGTAATCAAATACGTGTGTGCATCTCACTATCCCCCGCTGGCCCAAAAACTCATGCAAACAAAATATACCGTCCGGTGGGCCTTATCGGAACTTGGTGAAAGCACAATCGGTGATGTACTATCATCAGCACCATTTTGAATCTTATCAATCAAACCCTTCAAAGAGTCCGTGTCACTATCCCCAACCAGGGACCTGAAGAACTCTAGTTCCGTGTCAAAATTTATATTCAATTGATCAGGCACTTTCGATTCCTCCTTTTCCGTCATCTGCTTCTAACAAAAAATAAAAACAATCACAATCTCATACAAGAGGCATGAGTAGAGACAATTCAATAGGCAGTTGCCATGACAATAAACGACTACACAAGCCTTTTATGCATGATATGGTTCAACTATATCGATTCGAAAACATCACTCTCGTGCATATCCTCCAATAGGATCCATTGTAACAAATTTCTGACAATTCAACTATATAGAAACATGGCTCAGTGATAAGCCATGTATCCCCCAGCCATCTGTCATAGATTCATAGGTTGAAAATTTCTGAGGACATTACAAAACAAACTCTCTAGTTTAAAAAATACATAAAGCTGCTTATCTCATCATTCCAAGTCCCTAAACTTGACAGGATTATTTGGATTTTCGCTTTTGCCTTTGCCTTCGGATCAATGTAACGAAATCGACTCCCTAGGTAGTTGTGTGGTCGGTCACAATCCCGAAAGGTTCACCCTCATATTAGATTAGTCATTTGGGATCGAATTCACGTCTTGGACTTTGACCCGAGCAATAATGGTACGTCTTCCTCCACTTCATCCATTTATTTTCAAATTTCCTTCAGATGATACACGCATGTCTCTCGTCTCACAATTAGTTGTCTCATCGCAATCATGGCTCTCTCATCTCACCTCACCTGATCTCATTTGATCTTTCTCCAAAACAAGAGCAAACAACAAAAAGCAAATGCAAGCATTACCTCGGGAGGGAGGTCCAATGAAGTCAACCGAACAACATTCCCATCCAAATCCACTTCATTGACAATAAAATCAGCATACCTACAAAAAATCCAAACCAGCATGTTAAAGATACATCTATGGACCTTTTTAGCTTAGTTTATATTTTTGTAGAATGTGTGATGCTACGGTCAACCCTCGTTACCGATCATTACTAAGAACTGGTTTTCAAACTAAGAACTAGTTTCACATACCAATACTAGTCCTTTCACTATGTTTTGACTTCACTCGTACACATCTTGGGGAAAGCTTTCGAGGACAATAACTCATCCCAAACACACTTCACGTCAAGCACACTTAACGTCCGAGTTCTAAAAAGATGGCCTCCTATAAAAAAAGGTTTATCTTGTTAGTATAGATAATCTCATCAAACCCTAAAAGAAGTCATTCCTTTCGTCCCACAATATATACAATATTTGTCTATTCGGATCGTTCAAATTATAGACAAGATACCTTATTTAATAATCTTTTTACCTAAAAAACAACAAAACAATACACCTCAATGTCTTCTCTCATTAAACCTCACTGCCACTCAAAAAATATTATTCCCTTCGTCCCATAATACATGCAATATTTTTTTTGCGATATCCCCATTTATTTACAATCTTTTCTCTTTTATTCAATATTTAATCTAAAAAAAATCACATCAATCATATTTTGTTAGAGTACATCCACTATCTCCTCTTACAATAACCTCACTACCCCTAAAAAATATTCTTTCTTCAACAAATTTCATAAAAATTCAACACACATTAATTTTCGTGCCGGATCAAACGATTGTAAGTATCATGGAAAAAAGAAGTATTTTTTCATCAAATTCATAAAAATTCAATACACATAAATCCGTATTGCGGGTCAAACCGTTTCTTATACTATGAGACGGATAGTGTATCAAAATAGGTGTGACATTGAGGTCACCCCTTTTAATATAACCACCCCTATGCTTATTTGACACTGGGGTTGTCATTATAGGTGGGCCAACACATTGTTTTCCACAACTCAAGCGCATTCACTCCAAAGGATCGTATCAGATTTTTAGTAGAATTGATTATCCACGCACAAAATCCTCGATTACCTCAATAGCACAACACAATCAACGATTCAATCCACCAAATCTGCCCTCACCTTTGCTTGAGTATCCCGACGAAGCCAGGGAGCTTGGAGATATAGCACGAGATTACAACGTCGGCCTCCTCCATCGTCTTCCCCGCCCCCATCTCGGCCACGGCGACAGAGGAATTCCTGATCATAAAGCATAAAAATCACAAGAAGAGGGAAGTAAATGAAAATAACTGACTCCAACAGTTTTGACGGACCATCGAAACCCAAATCCACCATTTTTAGTAGAATTGATTATCCACGCACAAAATCCTCGATTACCTCAATAGCACAACACAATCAACGATTCAGTCCACCAAATCTGCCCTCACCTTTGCTTGAGTATCCCGACGAAGCCAGAGGCTTGGAGATATAGCACCAGAATCCGACGTCGGACTCCTCCATCGTCTTCCCCGCCCCCATCTCGACCGCGACGACGGAGGAATTCCTGATCTCGCGGTGGCGGACGCGGTGGTGGTTCCTAAGGTGAGCGGATTGGGTGAGCGAGTAGGTTTTGAGGTGGAGTGAAATGTAGCGTTTTGGGGAGATTGGTGGCGGGGTTCTGAGTGAAACGCTGAGTTTGGTTCTCGGCCACGGGCATTTATACACGCAGGCCCAGCTCATCCCCGGCGGCACCTGCCTGCTTGTGTTTGATGGTGCGATGTTATGGTTTGTTGTGCCGAGTGAGTTATGGTATCCGTGAAAAGTATTGCCCATTCGTCCTATTAAAACGCACAAAATCCTCGATTCCGTCAATAGCACAACACAATCAACAATTCAATCCATTAAATCTGCCCTCACCTTTGCTTGAGTATCCCGACGAAACCCGGGAGCTTGGAGATATAGCACGAGATTTCGACGTCGGACTCCTCCATCATCTTCCCCGCCCCTATCTCGACCGCGGCGACGGAGGAATTTCTAATCTCGCGGTGGCGGACGCGGTGGTGGTTCCTGAGGTGAGCGGATTGGGTGAGCGAGTAGGTTTTGAGGTGGAGTGAAACGTAGCGTTTTGGGGAGATTGGTGACGGGGTGCTAAGTGAAACGCTGAGTTTGGTTCTCCGCCACGGATATTTATACACGCAGGCCCAGCTCATCCCTGGCGGCACCTGCCTGCTTGTGTTTGATGGTGCGATGTTATGATTTGTTGTGTCCAGTGAGTTATGGTATCCGTGAAAAGTATTGCCCATTCGTCCGATTAAAACACACAAAATCCTCGATTCCCTCAATAGCACAACACAATCAACATTTCAGTCCACCAAATCTGCCCTCACCTTTGCTTGAGTATCCCGACGAAGCCAGGGAGCTTGGAGATATAGCACGAGATTCCGACGTCGGACTCCTCTATCATCTTCCCCGCCCCCATCTTGACAGCGATGACGGAGGAATTCCTGATCTCGCGGTGGCGGACGCGGTGATGGTGGCTGAGGTGAGCGGATTGGATGAGCGAGTAGGTTTTGAGGTGGAGTGAAACGTAGCGTTTTGGATAGATTGGTGGCGGGGTTCTGAGTGAAACGCTGAGTTTGGTTCTCGACAACGGGTATTTATACACGCAGGCCCAGCTCATCCCCAGCGGCACCTGCCTGCTTGTGTTTGATGGTGCGATGTTATGGTTTGTTGTGCCCAATAAGTTATGGTATCCGTGAAAAGTATTGTCCATTCGTCCTATTAAAAGTGTACTCTAATTTATTTAGACTTTCATCCTTATTAATCCAAACATATTGTTACAGTATCAAATATTATGCCGTCGCAAAAAAGTCGTTGTCCTTTTATTTTTATATTTTATTTTTTATGAAAGGCTCTTGAAGGCAAAAGGATCCAATGCTTTAATTCCATCATAATTCTATATAAGATATATAAGGTATATATGTAGAAAAACATCCTAGATCTAATATAGGAAAGTCATGCAAGAAAAGACAAGCAAAGACCACATGTGAAATAAAGGTTATGATAGCATGCTTATAAGATCTCATCATAATAACATATCTTCAAGATTGAGATCCCCCGAGAGACTATGTGCAAGCCAATACTCCCCTCAAGTTGGAGCATGTAAGTTACATACGTCCAGGTTGAACAATAACAAATGAAAACTCTCTTGGCCAAGTGCTTTGGTGAGAAGATCAGCAAGTTGATATAGAGATGTACATGGCGTGGAGCAATGAGGCCTTGTTGCATCCTGTCTTGCACAATGTGGCAATCGATCTCAATATGGTTCATTCATTCATGGAAGACCGGATTGACAGCTATATGTAGTGTCGCTTGATTATCATAGTATAATGGAATCGGGGTTTTGATAGGAATGCCTATATCCTGTAGCAAATAAGAAAGCCAAATGATCTCGCAAGTAACTACTGCCATAGCCTTGTACTCTACTTCAGCAGAGGAACGAGAAACTGTGTGCTGCTTCTTTGCTCTTCTTTGCTTTCCAAGAAATAAGACTATTACTAAGAACACAATATCCTATCATTGATCGCCTAGTCATTGGACAACTGGCCCAGTCAGAGTTATAATACACTCGTAAATGCATAGATGGCGTAGATGAAAAATGAAGATCAAGTCCAGGGGATATCTTGAGATACCGAAATAGACGGTGAACTACATCTAGATGAGGCTGATGCGAACAGTGCATGAATTAACTTAAAATGCTGACAACACGTGTAATATCTGGCCGGGTAACGATGAGGTAGATCAATCGACCAACAAGCCGACGATAAGATGAAGGATCAGAAAGGATGGAGCCACTATCATTTGAAAGCTTCAAGTTGAGTTCCATAGGAGTAGTTGCAAGCCTTGTAGCACTTAAACTAGAGTCATGTAATATGTCAAGCACATATTTATGTTGGCTTAAATAAAGTTCATTCAGAGATCGAGCAACTTCGATATCCAAAAAATATTTAAGCTAGCCGAGGTCCTTAATATGAAACTTATTGTGGAGTATAGTCTTTACATCATCAAGTAAAGAGATATCGGACCGAGTAATGACTATATCATCTACATAGAGAAGAATGAAAATAGTGACACTAATTTTTCATATTTTTCGGAATATGAAGAGAGAATGATCGGCAGAAGAATGACGAAATCAGTTAGTACATAGTAATGACTATATCATCTACATAGAGAAGAATGAAAATAGTGACACTAACTTTTCGGAATATGAAGAGAAAATGATCGGCAGAAGAATGACGAAATCAGTTAGTACATAAGACAATAGAAAATATGGAATACCACTATCGTGAAGTTTGCTTGAGGCCATAAAGAGACGTGTGAAGACGACATACAAATGACTCCCTTTTTCGACGATAGCCTTGAGGAAGTGTCATATAAACTTCCTCATTCAAGTCACCATGTAAAAAATATTATTAACATCCATTTATTGTAGCGGTCATCCATGGGCAGTAGCAATGGCCAATAAAACACGGAGTGCAACCAACTTGACAACGGGAGCAAAAATATTCTTTCTTCATCAAATTCCATACAAATTCAATACACATAAATTTTCGTGTCGGATCAAACGATTGTAAGTATCATGGAAAAAAAAAGTATTTTTTCATCAAATTCATAAAAATTCAATACACATAAATCCGTATTGTGGGTCAAACCGTTTCTTATACTATGAGACGGATAGTGTATCAAAATAGGTGTGACATTGAGGTCACCCCTTTTAATATAACCACCCCTATGCTTATTTGACACTGGGGTTGCCATTATAGGTTGGCCAACACATTGTTTTCCACAACTCAAGCGCATTCACTCCAAAGGATCGTATCAGATTTTTAGTAGAATTGATTATCCACGCACAAAATCCTCGATTACCTCAATAGCACAACACAATCAACGATTCAGTCCATCAAATCTGCCCTCACCTTTGCTTGAGTATCCCGACGAAGCCAGGGAGCTTGGAGATATAGCACGAGATTCCAACGTCGGCCTCCTCCATCGTCTTCCCCGCCCCCATCTCGGCCACGGCGACAGAGGAATTCCTGATCATAAAGCATAAAAATCACAAGAAGAGGGAAGTAAATGAAAATAACTGACTCCAACAGTTTTGACGGACCATTGAAACCCAAATCCACCATTTTCAATCTCCATAATCAAAGAACCATACAATCCAATGAGAAATCCGACGAGAAAAGGATGTGAAGAAAGAAGAAAGCAACCAAAAACCTAGTAAAGCCAAACAATAAAAGGCTACTTTCCATGACTTCTATCCAACTCATCAAATCAAACCTCACATAAAGGGAAACCTCGTCTCAAATCACCATCACCGCCACCAAATCACACGTCAATATCACACATCACATTCAAATCAACCATCAATCATTACAAGTCACAACCACAATCACAAGCATCCCATCGCATTCACAAGAAAGCCAAAATCTCACGAGCACCAGCCCCTCACACCGCAGCAGCTCTCCACTAATAACTGCCACAACCAGACCTCACTGACCGCAATGTCACATTAAACAACATCGAAACAAAGTCAAACCACAACTCCGATCAGACATCAAAACACAATTCCTCGCTCTCACTCCGGACATTTAGATAGACTCAATATCGCACAACATCTATTAGCAGTATATAACAACAACAACAACAACAAGAACACAGTTAATTCCGCCATCCACACAGGGGAGAGCTAGATGTACTCAGTCTTCCCCCATAACTACAACAAAGAGACTATTTCCCGATACACAAGTAATTATGCCTAATACAAACATAGGTAATAATGCAGAATCAAATATTCAAAGTACCAAACACGGAACGAAACCTCGTATCAAATTCTTAGCCAAGGTGACTACAAGTAAAGAACAATCTTGTCATAACATAACTATTAGGCTAGTTAACGGATAATTAAACGAACCTATCCCGCTAAACCATTAGCATCAATCCTCCTCCTTCATTTCCCTTTCACTGACTCACCATCAAATCAACATCAAAACCCCCAAAAACGACCACGATGGCACTAACATGCAATACAAATCCAAGTCAAATCCACAACCCTAACCCACATACTCATCACGCGATCATCACAGTCTACACTAACCCTACCCCTAAATCCCCTCCAAAACCATCAAAAGACATGATCACACTACCAAAAATTACTTTCGAAATAAGCAAACAAAAAATGATCGAAAACTGAAAATTGAGTTCGATGTCGGAGAATCAAACCTCGAGATAGGCGGATTGATCGGTCGATCGTGTCGCGGCGGAGATTTTTAGGCGATCGAAAGCGATTGATGACGGAGAGAGTGAGAGAGAGCGAGAGGTTGGTTTGACGGAGAAAGAGTGTGGATTGGTGTTTCGTTGGGGTGTACGATGAAAACGGATCTAAAATGAACACATGTTTTCATCACTATGACGACATGAAACCAATATTTTCAAGTCAGGTCCTATATGGGCCTTATTTTTTTTTATAAAAAAAAAGTCAGGTCCAAAACAAACTTTCATATTTAGTGTGATATTATTTTTTTTAATTATTATAATATTTTTGGATTTGATTTTTATGTGTATTCAATTTTTATGAGATTTGATGAAGAATTTTTTTTTAATGATGATGAAATTTACTATAAGAGTTATGAGAAGTAGTAATGATAGAGATGATTGTTTTGATATTTTTTAGGTTAGATATTTGACAAAAATGAAAATGTTGTAAGATTTTTGGGACATCCTAAAATAGTTATAAGAATTATGGGATAAAAAGAGTAATAGTTTGATACGGATGCATTACTCTTTCCATTTCATTCAGATTGTAATATTTTTTTATTTAAGATACATTTTGGAAGATTTTTTTATTGAATGATATTTATCGTCCTACGATACATGTTCGATTGGATTATCTTTGATATTTTATAATAAATTTATATAAAATAATATTTGTTCACAATCGGATACGGATTAGAGTTTGAATGGACAAAAATCAAAGCACAATTATTGCAACTAAACAAGAGAAAAGAAATACTCTCTCGATCTTATAATTTTTGTATGGTTTTATCAAATTGGGATGTTCTATAATATTTATAGTATTTTTTTATTTGAAAAAGTTTGACCATAAAAAATATATTTAGTTTAATCCTTGTTTTATGTTAAATCATATCATCTTACTATAACTTTTCTCCTTTACTTTGTCCTTCTTCTTTCACAACGATAATTTAATAAAATCACAAAAAAAATTCAACTCTTTTCTAATTTTTCATGCCTAGACAATATATTGCGAAAATTTTGGACCAAAAAAAATTATTTTTTATCACATGTTAAAAATACTATCTTTGTCCCATTGATTTTGTAACAACACGTATCTCAGGATATAATTTAGTATGATCAAACATCATTTTTTATAAAATTATTATAAGATATTAATGATAGATTATATTATAAATTTTAATTTAAAATAAATTTAATTTTTTAAAAATTATTAAATATAAAAAATAAACACTCCAGATTACAGTCATTTTAAAAATTATGCGACCAGGGAGTACGTTGCTTTCCCAGAATTACGACTCTACCGCTCCATCAAACTCTACCCCGATCCCCGTTATCAACCACCGGAAATTCCCACTCCACAATCCACGCCACCACCCTCGCCGGTTCTCCGCCACGAATCTCGCCGGCTCTCCGCCGCCGCTCCTCTCTCCGCCACCAGTCAACGTCGACCAAATCTGCTCGCATCAACAATGAGCGTGATCGATATCCTGACTCGAGTCGACGCGATCTGCAAAAAGTACGACAAATACGACGTCGAGAAACTCAACGACTCCTCCAACGTCTCCGGCGCGGACGCCTTCGCTCGGCTCTATCGCGATGTCGAAAACGACATCGAGGCCACTCTCCAGGTAATTTCGACTGATCGATTGATATGATTTGATTCGGTTTGGTTGATTATTGATTGTTAGGGTTTGGTTGTGAGTTGACGGATGGAAGTGTGGTTGTGTAGAAAGCGGAGGTGGCGAAGGATGAGAAGAATAGGGCGGCGGCAGTGGCGTTGAATGCGGAGATTCGGAGGACGAAGGCTCGGTTGATGGAGGAGGTGCCAAAGTTGCAGAGGCTTGCTCAGAAAAGGGTAATTTGATGATGTCGTCTTTGGTTATTGTTGATGTGCTAGTGTTTGTTAAGTTTAATTTAAGTGGAGGAGTGTTGAATTGTGTGTTTGTGAGTCGATTCGTTGAAATCGGAGGATGTTGACTTGTGTTTGTTCTATGCATTTGGAATGGAGTTCTCCTAACGACCTTATGTGCCATGTTCCTGTCCTTATAACATAAGATAAAAGTCCTTATGTATCAGTAAAGGCAAACTGTGTACCGGTCCTTAATCCTTATGTATCAAAAAGCGTATCTCCTAACATTGGGCTTTGTTGAATCAACAATATTGTGTGCATTGGTCTTTTCCAAGACCGGCCTCATCATGTCTTTAAGTTTTAAATGCGGCCTTGTCATACTAAGGTTTCATCCTCCTATGAAGAACATACCCTGCTTGAGGGTGAAGGGTGTGGTTCTTGAACTAATGTGTTTTTGTAGTTCATGCACATATGAAATCGAATAAAGTAGATGGGAAATTGTGGAATGGATGCTAAGAAAACCAATGAATGAAGAATTGTGGTCTGGTGGAGAACTAGGGAGTTGTGTTCTGGTGGAAAACTAGTGAGCACGGGCTCTAAGGTGGGGATGTGCCAGTTTCCCCTCTCCGCTGCTTCTTCATTATGGCTGACCACTATTGATAATAGTGTGATGTAATTTTTGTTTTCTGAGCAAGCTAATCATTACGGCAACGCTATATTGGTTCCTGCTGATGAAATCTAAAGCATTCTTCACTCTTGGTGGTGTTCAAGATGAGTTACTTGCTATGTGTTTCTTGTTTACTTGCTTTTTCCCTGCCAGGGAAAAGGGCTTTCGATTGAAGAGTTCAGTGCCAGAAATGATCTGGTGCTTGCATTGCCTGATAGAATTCAAGCTATACCAGATGGAACTGCTTCTGCACCAAAGAAGACTGGAGGGTGGGCTAGTTCAGCTTCTGGTGGAGGAATTAGATTTGATTCAGGTGATTTGCAGCAGTAGTAGGCCGAACATTTATGCATACCTCATCTCATTTTCTTTTAGTCTGATAGTTGCTTTCACTTTCTTGTTTTCGACGGTGGGGGCACATCATGAGATGTATACTTCCCTTTAATTACCATTTCATGTCTTTTCACTTGAGGTGTTCCTTATTTATTGTGGCACTTTTTTCTGGACTGATCTTCTTATGCTGGGTCTTATATTACTGATAAGATGCTCTGTTGTTCAAGTTAGAAGTTGTTTCTTGACGACCAAATTGATTCTCTCTGTGGCAAAGTTACTTTGGGCTTCCCTAACTGTACTGTATGCTTCCTTGCCTGAAGTTAACTAGTTGACCATGAGCTTTTGATCTTTGACCCCGAGACGCCTACAAAATCATTAAATTCAGCATTTAGCTCATGGGGAATTTTGTGGCTGCGACATGCTTCTATTGGTTTAGCTTCTGGCCTTGGATAATCTTTCGAAAAGGAATTGCTATTGTAACCATTTGCTCCTTTAGCTGTATATCATTCTCTGTTTCTTCAATGACAGATGGAAGATTTGATGACGAATACTTCAAGGAGAGTGAGCAATCCAGTCAGTTCAGGCAGGAGTATGAAATGCGGAAAATAAAGCAGGTAAAAGATGATCTACCTTTTGAGTTAAACAAATCAACTTTCTTTCCATCTTCCAAGTTGTAATTCTGGATTGATGAATTTTCTTTCTTGTAGGATCAAGGCCTCGATGTTATATCAGAAGGTTTGGATACTTTGAAGGATATGGCTCAGGATATGAACGAGGTTTGGTTGTTTTTTGCCCATCGTCACATTATGTTGTTTCTATCTCAACTATGTAACAAACTTGATGCGCCATTTCTTCTTCACAGGAGTTCGATAGGCAAGTTCCCTTGATGGATGAGATTGACGAAAAGGTAAAAAGCTGGTCCCAAGCTTCATGTGATATCACTGCGCTGTTAAATTTTGGCATGCATGAAAGTTCGCGCAAAGTCTGTACAAGTAAATTGAAGTTGTATTCTTAGTTTCACTTATTTGTTTGTCTTTTTTGGTTGAATTGTTTAGGTTGACAGGGCAACTACTGACCTTAAGAGCACAAATGTCAGGCTGAAGGAAACAGTGATGCAGGTGATTGAAGAACAGTTTCAGTGTTCCTACTTGGAATTTTCAGATAAATATAACTGCCCTTTCGGATAAGTTTTAACTATCGTAATGATATATCTTATTTCTCAAGGAATTCTCTTTGAACTATACAGTTGCTTGTTTCTGTTTCTTTCCTGTAGAACCTAATTGAATCTTGCTTCTTTTCCAGTTGAGGTCAAGCCGGAACTTCTGCATTGATATTATTCTGCTGTGTATTATTCTGGGGATCGCTGCATATTTGTACAAGTAAGTTGAATAGTTACTTCACCTTTGAAGTGTTTGCTTACAAGGTCTTGCATTGCTCATGCACCTTTGTGATCTCATTGGCTTTTAGGAGTTAGTCAAGGAATGACGGAAGGGTAGTTCACTGTGATAGGAGCTGTGTGTAACGTCATTAGGCATATTAAATTTAACAAATAATAAGTTAATAGCATATGTTCGAAACTGATCGAAAGCATACAAGGAAAATCATTTCTTATAAACTTCGTATGCTGGGGGGAGTTGGACTAACTAGCAAGACTTGTTATTGCCTGCATTTCAAAATATTTAAGCTATAAGTTACTACCAGGTATTATTCAAAAAAAATTAAGCAAGAACTGTTATTGCATGTATTTCATTTTGCTACAATTGGTCGCTCATCATGGTTTAACGCATCCTGTTGTTTCACCTTTCTTTACTGTCCGTGGGTCATGGTCTTTGTCTTCCCATGCTATATGGCTGTATTTTGCCGATGATGACATGCTGTCACCATTCTGCTCTTTGGATACTCATGCCTATAACTCAAATGTTCCTCGTGCCTATGTATCGTTTACAAAGTTCTTGGTTGAACATATCCAATATCAGTAATTTTGATAAACTCGGATGGTAACTCTGTTGCAGTGTGCTGAAGAATTGAGCAGGATGTTCTTCACGATCCATTTGTTTGTTTGGTATGCTACACCTTTGTGACGGCCTCATGTGACTTTTGTGTTCCTCTGTCTCTGGGTTTGAGGACGAGCTTCCGTCTGATTGTTAATGTTGATTCGTAGCTTTTTCGAGCTAGGGTTTGGGTATAACGGGCAGGAGCTTTGTCAAAGCAGTGTAAATGTTTCCTCGGATCTGGTAATGGACTTAGCCATGCACACAGGGCATCCTCTTGTATGAAAATCTCTCGCTATTCGTACTGCATTTGTGTGTATTTTGCTTGTTGCTGATGCATGATTTTTGCTCCATATCCATTAGTGCTTCGTATCTGATGGTTGATGCAACACACGGGAGATTGAATTTGTCACCATTTAGAAGCTCATATTAGCAATTCTATAACCAACATTTGGCCTTCTATTTTCATTAGTCGGCTTGATCAGCTTACAAGTATAGATTAACCAACAAGTCCTTAACCCGATTTGTCATATTATTCGTGTAATTCATACTATATACAAAGGTAAATATTATTGACAATTACATCAATCTATTTTAAATCATATTGAAATTTTAAATATTCAGGAATTTTTTGTTGTGATGATATTGTTATTGTTTTTTTTTAATGTTTGACTAATGGAACAAACATGCAACGACCAAAGAGCAACATATAAAGGATAATAAAAAGTCATTGTAAGTTAAATATTTTAAATATAAAATCATAAATATAAAATGATGTAATTAATATATGATGAATCAAAAGAGATGAAGATAGCGGGGTTGTTTATCAGGCTATATGGTCTCGGTACCATGTCGCTGGGCTGCATGCCTGTGGCCCATCACAGTCCAACGAAAGCTGTACCAACTTGGCCCATGCCAAGCTAATCAGCATCTCTCTTTACAAATCGCAAATCTTCCTAGTCTTGATGTCAAAATTTTGCATAGCTCAAGCACAAAGCTATATCTTCAAGGTCATATCCTTGTTGATTCCATTAAAAGTCATCACCTGATCATCACGGCATTGTTATAACTACCTGAATCAATCTTGTATAGGCTAGGAAGCAAGTTTTGGATATAGTAACGTTTTAAAAACAGCAAGTTAACAAGTTCGAACGAAAAAAATTGCAATGTGCCATGGGAGCACCTGCCCGATTCAAGTTCTAGGACGAGATTTCGGAGCAAAACTTCGATTAACGATAGGTGCGAGAATTGTAACGTGCGAAGTGATTTTGTTACAGATGATTGATAAGAATAGATTTTTTTTTCTTCCGATTTTCGGGCTTTGAAATAACTTAGGTTTTCCGAAAGTACTTAGCTAGGTGTTACTTTAGAACGTGACTGATGCAGACGGATAAGCAAACATGGTTACGAGAATATTAGGGAAACATTCTTAAATAGCTCTGTTGGTTATGGCAGAAGTTAAAAATTTAGAGGATCCTATGTTATTTATTAATCATTGTACGACAACAGTAGAACTCAGACAAATACAACCTTCCAAAACCACATGTGATAACTCAGAAAATATGTGAAGTTCGTAAAACTATGGCCTTTGAAAATGTAACATGGCAGCATAATTCGTGGAGGAAATTTTACTACTGATGAATCAGATCAGTCCTTTTTTAAGAATACAAATCCCAATTAAGCGGGAGAGTTGAAGCATAAATGTTTATAAATATGTGATGGTGTACATTGTTTAAAAATTCCCCAGATATATTCCACTACCAAAAAAAAAAAAAAAAAACGGTTCAATAGACTAAGTTTTTTAGTTGTTAAAGAAGGAAAGCTGGTCGCAAAAAGGCACCAGCGACTAAAATCAATGCTCGCAAAAAGCTTCCTCTTTAATCAAAATTGGCGATCAAATTATAATTTTAGTGAGAAACTTAACGAATAAATTGAAAATTTTGGTCGTAAAAATTGGAGACAAACACATAGTTTGATCTCCAAAATTTGGCGACTAAACCATAATTTAGTCGCAAACTTAGCGACTAAATAAACTATTAGTCGTGAAATTTAGCGATCAATTCTTGATGTTGGTCGTCAAATTGAGATGAGTAAATGCTGTGACTTTTACGACGAATACCATATTTAGTCACCAAAATTGTGACTAAATTGATATTTGATCACAGTTTTTACGACTAATTTAAATTTTTGGTCTCTAAATATGAAGATTAAGTTTGTTTTTAGTCACCATTTGTGGTTCTCAAATTGTCAAACAACCCGCTTTCTGTAATACTTAACCTGTTGCTATAAACAATTAACAAAAAATCGATCACAGTGTTGTAAACCGTCCATACACCATAATACAATTTCCGAAATCAAACGAGATTCCATTGAAGGGTCTAATATTCAAGCATACAAACAAATTATCATGTCTCAAATTCAAACAAATCGTCAGTCTACAACGTCTGATACCACACAATATATTCGACGAGGCTAATACAAAGTTCCAGCAAAGATGAGATCCATGAAAAGACCTATTGTTGTGAAGGAGGCTGCATCTCTAACCCAATAAAAAGATTAAAACTCATAACAAGAGATAAGTTGACATACATTTCTCGTACCATTTTTTTCAACTTATTTATTTCCCTCATGTTTCCGTCAAGTTTTTTTTTTCCATTTCTTACTTTGTCTCCTCTAACCAACCGCATCTTTTCGGAAAACTTTTACTTTATCTTGTCGTGACATCTATAAAAAAGAAAAAAGAAAAAAAGAAAACAAAAAAGTAATTATCAATACATATATCGATTAATAGAAGCCGTAACTAAACAAAAATGACGGAGACAATTTCAAATGTGTAGATTAAGACCAACATATAGTGACAGTGCTGCTAGCAAAAGAGATGCTGCAAACAAGTAATGTACATAGTTGTACATAAACCTAACTTATTTAAATCAATACATATACCGATTAACAGAAGTAGTAATTAAACAAAAATGACAGAGGCAATTCCAACCTAAATGGATTAAGACCGTCATGTAATTGCTACAAACCAGATATATATAAGCATACAATTAGGGTCCGTATTAATGGAAAACAGTGATGCAAGAAAAAATTTCACAAGCGTACAAATATAAGTTGCATTAGCAAAAATATAGTTCATGTTTTTTAACAGCATATATTTACAAGTATCTCATATCAAAAATTTTTACAGGACACAGCCACCACACCAATAACCAACAGTTAGAACTATGCAGTACGAACAATCCGCCACTTTAAAGATTTCTCTATCAGAGTAGAGAAATGAATCAAATAACAATGATCGGCTGTAACTTGTAATCATTATTTAGGTAGATATTATCATAGGTATAAACATTCAGTTTGTATAACACTTCTTTACAAGTAAAGCGATAGTCTAAGTAGATAATTCGAACTTATTATCAAGTTTGTATACACTTCGAATTTACTTATTTACAATTGTTTGAGCCATCGAATATGGGTCACTAATTTCATATTATAGTCTAAGTAGAAGTTAACTAGAATTATTTTACTTGTTTCTCTATAGATAAATGAAAGGGTACAAATAACTTCAAGTCCTCTAATTTATCCATGTTAGATAATCTTGTTATTTGGATACAAACACATTTAACTACGGATCATTTAACATATTGACCACACCATGCTGAATGTTTTCATGTATCAAAGATAGATGAATGGGAAAGTGAAATCAAGAAAAAGTTCATTTGTGTTAGCTAACAATAGCGAATCACAACATCGAAGGATACTCACCGTTTGATCAGTCGAAATAGTCAACATCGCAGCATCATCCTGCAATAAAATTCCTGATATATTTAAATACATGAACATGACATAATCGGGGAACCAATTCCATTAAGTTGACCACTAATAAATCATTAGGCACAAGTCTATTTGACCCCAACAATTAACATGCATAGAGGAGTAACCAATATGGGCGCGGGGAAATGCTCCATAGCATGTCTACCAGGAAGAACACATCAAGGCTCAGTAGAGGAACGTAGAAACTACATTCTGCAAGGAGTGGGACTATACATGAAGGCAGGAGCAATATTTTTGCTCAAGTTAATATATTCTGTATTGACTATTGATATTAACTTTAACCCATGTTTCCCAATTTAATGTAGCTTGATTCAACATATATCAAAAACTGCATTATGATGCACAACCCAACTGGCGATCCCAGCCTTCTATGAGCAAAATATTCACGTACACAAGAATGTGAACAAAAGTTAGCAAACTCGCCAACGTTAGCACATAAAATGCATTGAAAAATAACTTCACGTCCCCGACAAAGCACCTGAATTTTGTTTGCAGGTAGCCAATGACGATGACTTAAATCGCATATCAAACAAGCTCTTATACCAATGCACCAGCAGATATAACTACGCAGTATGTACAATCCACCACATCAAAGATTTCTTGTCATAGCAGTGAAATGAATCAGATGAAACAATAATCGTTATTTAGGGTAGATATTATCACACCTTAAAACATTCAGTTTGTATAACAACTTCGATGGATCATAGATATTATTAAGTAAAGCGAAGTCATGCAATTCCAACTCATCCAAATCTAAATTACAGCAAGATTTACTTCTTCTTTGACTGTTACATAATTAAGCGATCCAAGAAAATGAATTGTCGATCACAGACTTCGATTCGAGATGCTACTCTCAACGTGTCAACCAATTCGTTAAACCCTAAACCAAAATCCGAATGGAAAGTTCCAAAATGCTACTCTTAACCTATCAACCAATTCTTTAAACTCAAAACCAAAATTCAAGATGCTATTCTCAACCAATTCGTTAAATCAAATATGATAATTACAGTTCCAAGTGAGTTTGAATAAGGAAAAGAAAACTTACGAGAGGTCATCCATGAATGCGCCGAGATCTGTTGAAGACGATAAGGGAGAGTAAGATGATAATGAAGTTGGTGACGATAATGGAGAGGGAGATGACAATGGACTCATTTCGACAAGAAAATGATAGAGTCAACGATACTGGAGGGGGAGAATGGTATGGTAAAGACTAATAGCGACCAATACGTAAATTAATCGCAATATCTAGTGACTAATTATGAGTTTAATCGCAATATCTAACGACTAATTAGGAAATTCGTCGTCAAAATGACTACTAAATAACGTATTGATCGTCATAAGTCACTGTTTTTTAAAATAAAAGGTCAATATTATTTACGACTAACATCTTAAATTAATTACTGTAATTACGATTAATTTTTTTTTAGTTATAAAAAGGATGACTAATAAACTTATTTTAGTCGTTAAAATATCTGTATTCTTGTAGTGTTCGAGTCAGGAAAGTATCCCTTGACATATATGTCTCAATCTTGCTACACATGAATGATACAGTTATGGTGAGAAAAGAATTGGGAATTGGGAATTGAAAGGGAATGAGAGGGAATCAAGGTTTGTTAGGAAACATACAAGTGCAACAAGACAAGGAATGTGATGAATTGTCAAATACTTCACCTATCATATGAATATCTTAAAACAAACTCCAACCCCATAGTATACAAGTATGGGTGACATGAATCAACGCACTATACAGTAAATTATGAATTTTAGTACCAACGCACTATACAAGTATGGCCGTTTAGCATGACAAAGTTACTGGTTAAGTACTGTTTATAGTGCGTTGTTACTAAAATTCATAATCAATGAATGATTCTGATAATGAAGAGTTTTAACGACTTTCGCCTTGAAAACTCTCATTTTGTTAATTTCGTTGCATCAACCTCAATCGAGTTGATGATTCGTGCATGATCTGCTGAATTTATCGATCACTAGCTCTTTCTAAAAGAAAAGCTCAAATAACTAATATTTGTAATTATACATGAAAAAATGTGCAAGTAATTGCAGGTATCCATTCCTTTCAATTGTATCATACTTATGGGCACAACAGAAGTTGTATAAAACTATGAAATATTTTAAACATAATCACACTGCACCTTAATTTTAAAAGATAAATGCGACCAGAGAATTCTCCTAATATGGTGGGCATGATATTAGTTGACCTAATGCTTAAAATTTGCTTGAAACCATCATAAAATACTCTTATGAGAACCTTTTTGACTTTTCATAAATTATGCTGACGGAAGCAAAAAAAACATATATTAAGTGCAATGTTTGAAGAGCTCTACAAATATGTGTACTATGTCTTAACAGACTCTTATCTCTTAAGCTATTTTTTTTTTTTTTTTTTTACCATTCTCTTAAGCTACTTAGTATCTTGTGTTCCAATAAAATTATAACATTTGTGTATCTTTGTCATGTAATATGTAATTTGAAAACTCCATTTTACAATTGAAATAAGGTGATCAATGGTAATTTGTAACATGCGATTGAGGTACATGACACAAATAATTATTAACATTTTACAAAGTACCTTGAGAAAAACAAGGTTTGATGTATCATGGCTCCGATTCAAAGTTTGTCTAAAAAACTATGGAAATTAAACAATCTCGACTTCATTGATCGGGACGGAGGAATAAGTTTATGGAAGATGCACGCATATATGAAGCATTAATTTATTATCTTCCAAAAAAATTCAATGAATTAAATTTCATGTTATACTACTAACATCGACTTTCAGGTCATCTAAACTTAGACGACAGATATATGACTGTTGGCATAATTTCAGATGCAGCTTTCGCTCCATATCTCTCTCATGCATCTGCTC
This sequence comes from Drosera capensis, assembly GCA_001925005.1. Classification (NCBI taxonomy): domain Eukaryota; kingdom Viridiplantae; phylum Streptophyta; class Magnoliopsida; order Caryophyllales; family Droseraceae; genus Drosera; species Drosera capensis. The sequence continues at coordinate 29,488 of LIEC01001117.1, read as the reverse complement.
ACAATGGACAATTGGGGATGACAACGATGGTACAGCCGAATGACAGTAACAGTACTTATTCCCCCACTTTTTAAAAAAAAATTCCATTTATTTTAGGATTTTTTATTAGGATTGTTCGAAGCGTGGGTCCCTTGGCTGGTTTATGCTCTGACATGACCGAACGGGGGTTCACGGGCGGCCTTCATTACAATTTTAAAAAGCACATATTGAAACGAAAGTTTAAAAAGAAAAAACAAATAATGAAAACAATTCATATTATCTCCCGTCCAAACCATATACTCCTTTCATTCCAATAAAAAAAAAACCTTTGAATAAATAGAGTGTTCCATTGAAATTTTGACCTATATCACGTGATAATCATAAACATTAAATTGTCATATAACATTAATCGTAATACATTATTAGTTATTTAGTTAATTTCATTCGGTTCTAATAAATATGAATCATGATATTGTTTAAAATAAGAACAAACTTGCTATGACTCAAAGAAATGACATCACAAAAGAAAAAACATTATATTATATAAATTGTACATGAAATATTAGTATAGTATTGACATGAAATATTAGTTGTAGTTTAAATTAGATAATTTCATATGATGATGATAACAGAATGATATTACATTGTTAGCTATGACAACAAAATTCATCAAAAAAGTCAATTTATTTATAACTGTTTGATCCAATATGAGATTTTATGCGTGTTAAATTTTTGTAGGATCTGATAAATAAATGTTTTTTTTTAAGTAACAAAGTTTACTGTATCAATTGAGAGAGGAGATAATAAATGTAGTATAACATAATATGATTGATTTACTGTACCAATTTTATTTTTAGAATAAAAGTTTGTTAAAAAAAAAAGGTTACAAATACATTGAGGTAAACCAATAAAAAAATATTAAATATTAAATAATGATTTTCTTATTATGTTTTACATTTCTTGTGGGTAAGAGGGATTAAACTCTTTGGAATCCATATCAAAATTAATTGACAATAAGGAATTGTCCGAAATCTATATCTATATTGTTACTTGAGCTCCCAAATTTCAATATGATTATATTCTCAACATGTCCCCTCACATGAATGTTTCTTTTGGGATCTGAAATGCGAACATGTATTTGGATGGTATGGAGTGTTAGATCGTTGGGTCTTTTGAGCACTGATATCACATTAAAACTATAAGTTTTCATCTCAAAATTAATTGACAATGAAAAAAGTAACTTATGATTTAAATATTTTGTTATTTTGAGCTCCCAAATTGTAGTGTAGGTATATATTCTCAACACGTCCTCTCGTACAAATGTTTTGTTTTTTTTTTCGATCTTGAAACCGTGAACATATTTTTTGATAACACGAAGTGTTGGATTGTTGGACATTTTGGGTTTTGATATCATATTAAATTCTTGAGGAAGGGAGTACTATTATATGACTTAGATTCTGAGTGCTCCATATCTTTCACTCTTACAACATAAATTCGCTCATATTTGAATCCAATCTATTTGAGGCTTTTATGTACACAAATTAGGAAGATAAATTCACTCAAGTTACCCATTTGTACACTTAGCATTTCCTTCACCATATTTACAGTCTTTTCAAGAACAAAAAAGTGAAGTGCACTTAGTCTCCTTTAAAAAAAAAAAAAACACACATCCTAATATATCAAGCTATTAATCATGGTATGTCGTTGCCATTACTAGAATTCCATAAATCACAAGAACAAAAGCAAAGACCGTTTGAATCTATGTTCCCACACAATAACAGACCGTTTGAGTTTCCGTACACTAAAGCAAGTAGAACGATTCCATGCCAAATTTGGACCAAACTTTTCATTATGCCTTATTCATTCTCCATATACTCAAAACAAGATCATATATTCACATTTTTCATGCATATTTTTTTACCATTACTGTTTTGCAGAAAGGTAACTCACTTTTTGATGATCACTTTCACTTCTCTGCTTTCTTATCCTGGGAATCACTCTCTAGTCACTCCCCATGCAATCCAACTAGCTAGCATTATAGCTTTGCTGAGTTGAGTTGCATGGCCAATCAAATTCCACTCTTTTGGTTCACCTTTTTGTGTCTCCAATGTCAATCAATGATCTCCCTTTTTTTCCTCTTAATCATGGGTTAATCAAAAGTTAGAAAGCGTGTTGAAGTTCGTTTAATAAAGTTTGACCAACGTGATGAAGATATCCTACACAATGATTAGTTCTGTAAGCACAAGTGACTGATGCATGATATACAGTGAGCCTGATAACAAGTACTTACAGAAATAAACGAGTACTAATCTTTGAAGTTTAATTTTCAGTCGCCTATTTAATAGGATAATGGATCTGTGCAATTGATTGACTGGAGACTCTTTAACCTCTTTTTTTTATGTTATGTATTGCAGTTGAAAATATGAACAACTTGTGGTCACATAGACGATGGGCACATAAAGGTTGAATTAACCCTTTGATGCCCCGAAAAAGTGCAAGAGGCAAGCCATGTGACAATTTGGTATGTGTTTCACATGACAAGTTCAGAGAAGAGTATATATACACATAAGAAAGATCTACCGAGCTACAGTTACACCAATCCCTGTAATTGTTAAGATATATATTAATGTGTTTTCTATTATTAGTTTAGATTTTTTTTAGAATTGGTTTCTCGACATGATATCAGAACAGGTCGTGACAAGAGCTCACGAATTTAATATCTGTCTCTCCCAGTTTATTATTACTTATGTGGTTTATTATGTGAACAATATATATAGTCATTGGTATGGACCGAGCTAGTGTTGTCCAGATTTCAAGCTTACATAGGTTTTCGTAAGAGGGGGTATTAAGATATACATTAGTGTGACTTCTACTATTAGTTTCAATTTTTGATAGAAATGATTCCTCCACAGTAATTGAACCAATATACATACAAAATAACATCATTGTCAATGAGAAAAAATAAAAGAAAATAATAATAATAATAATAATAATATCATCAAAGCAAAACAATCTCCATGTTTCGGGGATGTCAAGTAATAGTCATTGCCTTGAGATTCTCCATGGATCAGTATTCACCAATAAAGATATTAATTGTCGTAACACCTAAGCCTTGATTTATGTTACATTTATTGAAATAGATCAATGCTAGATTATTAATGGGAAAAAAAAAGGGAAGGTGAGGATGGTGGGATCGAGGCAAGAGCTTGAGACACTGAGAGAGGGACAGAGGGAGACACCTCTCTACACCCCCAAGTCTAACAAGACACTGCCACCGTATTCTGCCCTCTCACATTCACAGGCTCACAGCTCTTATTCACAGTGATAGATTTCAAATTTGTTTGTAGAGATGGAGTTTGATCAAAATTTCAGATGATGATCAAATATCTGTTTTTATAAATTTATTCTAAGAAAACATAAATAATGCGGTAATTGTTTTTCCCTACTAGTAACCTATGTTTTTTCTTACATTGCTCCACAAACCTAATCCATATAATTTGAGACATACAAAGAGAAACCAAATTGAAGAAAATAAATCAAGAAAACAAAAGGAAAAAAATAAGGGTGAGGCCCATTTCAGCGTATGGCTCTAGCTTGTCTATCTTTTCTTAGCTCAACCTTAGCTTGACCCCACTGCAGCTTTGCTAGATATAATGGAGAAAAATGAACTCTAATCATCTTTATCATAAACTCAATCTCAATATACACAACAGATGCAATAGCATTTGCACTACTACGGATGGTGTTAAATGTAAAACAAGAAATATTAAACAAGAGGATTCTTCCACAAAATTAAAAGAGAAAACAAATATGTTCTAAATTGACATATCGTCATGTACATAATTCAATATGTATTTTAAGTAGTTTTATTGACAATTATATGACAAACACATTTGTCACACAACGGCAACAAGTCACTTATTACCGTCATCGTTATAGTTTTGGAAGGGCAAGATATCGATCATTGTCGTGAACAAAAATCAACAACTTATTGGTGAGCTTATAGACTATTTTTGTAACATACTTCGATAAAAAAAAAACACAAAGCAAAACAACAAACCTACATAATCTTGTCAAATGCAGAGTGTGGGGAGGACGAGATGCACATAACCTTATTTTGTTGTTAATTTTTTTTTAATAGAGAGATTATTTTTTGATATCCTTACAAAATTATCAATCTTTGATCACTTGATTCAAAAATATGTTACTTATCATTGAGATAATACCTCTTAAAACCTAATCGGATATCATTTTAGGAGCAATTAATATCAGCCCAAATTCAAGGTACAACTTGTTAACAAAAAGATGAGCTAGAAAACAATAAAAAAAAAGGAAAAAGAAAAGGCTTAGAGTGACACACTTGATAATGAGAGGTATCATTCGCCTCCATCTCTCCACCTCTTTTCATGGGTCTTGTTTTGGTTTATTCCTCTTAGCCAAGCTTCCTCAGAGACCTTAGAGAGCTCATCTCATCCTCAAAGCCCAAGCCTCATCATCATCATCATCATCACCTATAGTTTCTTCAGCTGAAAAGGACTCTTCTTCTTTGCTTCCTTATTACTATCTCCTTGAATTGAGTCAAAAACATTCTCCCAAAAAAAACCAACAAATTTTTCTGTTTCTTTCTCAAAGATCACAAAAACAAAAAACACTACTAGCTCTCTCTTACTCTCTTTGTTTTCTTCCTAGCTATTCATATACTTCCATATTATAAGTTTTATCGTCATCATCGCGATAATCTAGCTTTCTATTTGGAGTTTTCTTGTTCAGGTTTGTGGATTGTTGTTGAAATCTTTGCACGAAAATATAACCACAATATGAACAACAATAATATTATCCCTTCTGGTGCTGCTGGTGCTGGTGCTGGTCATCTTCATCATGGGTTCCCTCACTCAACTTCAAGTATTGATCAAGGGTTTCTTCATCATCATCATCAACAACAACAAGGGTTTCTTGATGAGCTACCAAACCCTAACCCCAACCCTAAACCTAACACCACCAATCCTCTCTCCAAGAAGAGGAGAAATCTCCCAGGTACTCCAGGCAAGTGTATGTATATATATGCAGTCGACAAATCAAAACGACCCAGAGCTGAATCTGAATCAATCATATTAATCCGATTCGAATTCTCTTGCATAGTCAACACATGCACTTTTTAAACTCACATGTTGCACGTAATGATTTTTTGTCTTCATAGATTTCCTTGCTAGAGTTTTTATTAATTCACAGTGACACAGGGCTGAATCTCAGTTGATCGAAAATACGCATCAGTTTTATCACGGTCTAATGAGTTTAATTTGATTATATGTGTTAATTTTGTAGATCCGGATGCAGAGGTGATAGCGTTATCACCAAAGTCCCTGATGGCAACGAACCGATTCGTATGTGAGATATGCAACAAAGGGTTCCAACGGGATCAGAACCTTCAGCTACACCGGCGAGGCCACAACTTGCCTTGGAAGCTGAAGCAGAGAACCAACAAGGACCTCCCGGTCAAGAAAAAGGTGTACATATGTCCCGAGAAAACCTGCATCCACCACGAACCGTCTCGTGCACTCGGAGACCTGACCGGAATCAAGAAACATTTCAGTCGGAAACATGGAGAGAAGAAGTGGAAATGCGAGAAGTGTTCGAAGAAATATGCTGTTCAGTCGGATTGGAAGGCTCATTCCAAGACTTGTGGCACAAGAGAGTATAAGTGTGACTGTGGCACTCTATTTTCCAGGTAGTGTGTAAAGTTTCATTCATAGAAATTAATCATATGTTTCTTGAAATATTTAATTCACTTCTCATTATTGGAATTTAATCTTTGGATATTGTTGGACAATAAATGCATGTCTTGTTGTGTCAGGGTACGAATTAAATGTAGTCCAATGATTAGAAATTAAATTTAAATCCTGGAAAAATGAATGTGTGAAATTCTGATTTCATTTTTACTTTTATGTGCAGGAAAGATAGTTTTATAACGCATAGAGCGTTTTGTGATGCATTGGCTGAGGAGAGTGCAAGGCTGAGCACGGTGGTGCCCCCGCCAGGAGCGATGAGCTTCAAGGGCGCGATGAGCGGGCCGGGCCATCAGGCGGGCGGGTTCAGTCAGGGGTTCGTGGGAGGACAAGGGATGGCTGATCCGGCTGAGATCGCTTCATTTAACCAGATTTTCCGGCCTGATCTCAATGGCATTGTCGCCGGGAATTTGATCAATTCAGGTGAGTCTGACTAACATATGTGATTGGATCCATTGATTGTGCATATGCGTGTAGTTTTATAAAATTTCACGAAGACTATGTATGTCACGAATTTTTCGGTTTTCTCGATGTTGGGTGGGAATTATTGATCAGACTGTTTGCATGCCGCTGTCACGTGATGAAAACATCAAATTATCAAATTACGGTTGGAAATCACATTGGATTCCAAAAGATTAGAACAGTTTCTAAGAAAATTCACGTAGATTCTAAGGCCAATTATTCTTCGTGGGATTAGCTATGTGCTAATTATGTAAGACTTGAGGGTAGAAGAGTACTAAGCATACTATGCTAAGGCCAATAATGTAGACATATAATCATTCTAGATATACTGAGAGTGAAAGAAGGACACTGTTTAGACTCATGCATATTGCATGGAGATGCAAATCTATAATTAGCTCATAACGTTACCAATATACACCTTCAATATAAAAGTTTGTTTCATTTCAGATTTCCTATACAAATTAATTGTAATCAATTGAAAAACACGAATTAGGTAACTCGTAAATTAAATCTGAGATGCGACCTTCTCATATGTTATTGGCTCATTGTACTTGATTTTTGCATGCATACTAGCACAATCTTTTGCTCATGGACCTCAATATCATGCATGGTTGCATGCTTCTACTAAGATCATGCATGAAGTTGTTGTTAAGGGTTTTTTGATTTCCATGTCTACCTTGTGCTTGCAAACAAATCATCTTCTATCATTCGGCTTGATATATCGATATTTTGATCAAATAACACCTTATATGCGCTCGTGATTATGCATATAGGTTTGCCCGACAGGATGCAGATGGCATCCGCCAATCTTTATGGTTCATCCACGATGCCAAATCTCATGGCAATGAATCAATTTCAGCTCATGGATCATCATAGGCTCTCCTCGAACTCCACGGGACAAACCTCTCATTCCCTAGCACCATTGCCCTTTGGGATGCTAAAGGAAGAAGACATCGAAGCAAGCTCTAGCTCGACGAAGGCCAACATCCTTGCAACCCTTGGATCACTATACTCTTCCGATCATCATCGCCATCTAAACCAAGGCAACAACCAACAATATAGTCCTCCGGCTCCTATGTCTGCCACAGCCCTTCTGCAAAAGGCGGCTCAGCTAGGCTCGACAAGGAGTAGTAATCCATCTATCTTTGGTAATAGCTTTGGTGTCATGGCTAGTTCATCCTCTAGTAATCACAATATTGCAACACAAAACGACGTTGCACGAAGCGAGTTACACCAAGTCGTGGCACAAACACCTAAGTTGGAGAGCTTGCAACGACCAAACCCTGGGATGATTGGATCGGATGGAAGGATGGGTGGTATGAATGTGTCACCGCATATGGTGGCTACTTCGGTGACTGAACTTGATCAACTCATGACAACAAACACAATGAATAGTAACGTTAAGTTACATAAGGATCAAGACGATGGTGTCAGATCGAGGCCTGTTCTGCAAGGTTTAAAGCAAGCGGGGGATGGCGGGATGACGAGGGATTTTCTAGGCATGGGAGGAGAACAAGGTGGTCGGCCGTTTTCGCCATTGGAGCTTGCTAATTTTGCTTCAATGAGTTCAGCCATGGGTTTGAACCATTTCCCTAGCAAGTAGTCATATGAGTCTACATGCATGGTTTAACAAAGGTATAAACCTAGAATTTTTCTTTTTCTTGTTTTCTTTTTGATGTTTATCTCAAATGTGGAAAAAACTCTTGTGTATTACCAAGATATAAGTTCTTCATACGTCTTAATGATATTTGTGTAATTTTTCTGTTTCAAAATGCTACATTTGTAAATATTTGGTTACATGCGTATTTGCTTCATCTATATATATATATACTGTTCAACTTGACGATCGTAGTTTATCAAATCATTACAAGAACCATACAAAATCAACTCAGAGTTCTTTCCGTTGAGTCAGAGCATCAAAATGACACTAATTTCAGTATATGATCGGCTCATCCATTGGGGTCACAAGTTGATTAGAGCCACCTTAAATTAATTTTCTCGTATCTAAATAAATGAATCGATATTGTGAAGCACCTTGTTATGTTGCACTCTTTTTCCAATGTTCATAATAATAGTAAATGAACATCGAATTTGATACGGAGATCTTAGATCTTAGGAAGAGTTTTTTTTGGAATACATGAGTTGGAATCATGCATGTTGTCGTAGATGTTGTCTTGTTCTCTTGTCATTTCCTTTTCCCTCGACTTGTCTATACAAATTCCTTGTTGCAGATTAAATTCCATGTGATGTGAGCAAAATGTTGTACTCTCTGGTTCCATATAGCACTATAAAATGTAATTTGAATTAGTGATAAATCCATCCTTATATAATCGTAAGAACAGGAATTCGATATCCGAAACTTCATCACGTATCCTCATAGATTACATGGAGATGGAGAAAGTAATATAAATTTACCTTATTATAGATGTCAGAGAGTTTGATGTTACCAACACATTAGTTTATGTGTTGTTAGACAAATCCAACGATAGATATATAAAATTAAATAAAAATGCATAAAACATAAAAAAGATTTTATTAAATAGAAATCCCGAGATTTTTGCTGTTCGATTTTCCTAACAACGTGCAACTTTATGTGCTGATATTTGGTAAGACCATACTCCCTCTGTCTCATTCAAATTAAATGATTTGTCCCGACATAATAATTTATATATGTGTTGAATTAATAAATAATGCTAATTTTATTCTTGTGAGTGTGTAAGATAAAAGAGTGAGAAAAAAAAAAGAAAAATGAAGGTGGATGGATTGATATGATATAAAACAGGAATAGTTTGATATTTTTATATAAAAAAAATTGATTAAAAAATTATAATTTAATTAAAACACCTAAAAAATTACAATTTACAAAGAATGGAAAAGAGTATTCCTTTTTCTGTAACGTTGAGATCGTATTAGGAAGGTCACGTGTTTGCAAAACTGCACAGAAAACGACGGGATCTGCGTCAAAGCAATCGGGCCGGACTGACCCCGCCGGTGATTTCCACATTAACTAGTTGCCTGTTGGTCCGTTTCAGGGAATTCTTTTGCTATAAAATTACCGGAAGCTGATACATTACTTTGAATTTTTGATAAAATTATTTTTATTTTTAATAAAGTTGATTGAGCTGGCTTTATATAAAGTTTTTTATTATTCTAATCATGAAGCGAGGGATCAATTATGCATTTCTATTTGTAATGTTTTGGGGAGGATCAAATATTATTTGATGTAAGAATAAAATAACGTCGCATTTACTCGGATAGGAAGATTAGGAAGATAGTATAACATGTTCCCTCCATCCCATAAAAAATACAACATTTTGATTTAAAACGAAAATTTATATATATATTGAATTTTATTAAAATGATTTATTTGTTTTTTTTATTATGTGAGAGGATGGAGAGAGAAAAAATTGAGGAAAAATGAGAGTGTCTGAGTTGATATAAAATAAAAATTAAGGATATTTTGAAGAAAAAAATTTCAATTAAAAAGTGTTACTACTTCTGTCTTATCTTACTTTATCTGATATGAAGTTTTATGCTTATGTTAAATTTTTAAGGGTTTTGATGGAGAAAAATTAATTTTTTAGTGATAATGTGGTTTACTATAACAACTCAAAGAGGAGATAGTGGAGATCGCGTAATAAATAGTGATTATTTTTATTTTTTTTATTGAAAAAGTTTATCAAATATGAAAATATTGTAATTAAATTTGAACTATTTAATAAAAATAATATTATATGTATAATAGGAGAGAGGGAGTATAATTTTCATGGCACATTAAAAAAAAAAAGTACTCCTATAGTTTTCGTGGATACGTTTGTTCTGATGTTGACGTTGATTACTCGATATATACAGCGATGAACATCGGTACAGAGCCACACTCCAACACTCCTTGATCATGTGTTCCACTCCCTTGTTCTTTTCCCCTCCAGTTTTCACTTGTTTCTCAAAAAATCGAATAAGAATAATATGATTCTTTTGTACCAATTATGTCACATTCCAAAGTATAATCTGAATCTTGACAAAGATTATGTACTTAATATGATCAAGACCCATATGATTATACAACGCCGTACCAAAAAGGGAGGGCGGTGCGCGTTGATTATAGAGTAACCTAAAAAAGGATCATCATCAACCGTAATCTAATCTAATTAGAGAATAAAACACTTCAATTATGTCAATGCACCCACCTTATACTAGGGATTAGTTGGCTTATTGTACAAGGAAAAAATAATGCACAGATGCATTAACGTAAGTCCCTATTTGAATCACAATAATGAGACACCCTAAACGAATGATTGACTAATTAATGGAATTATCAATCTTATGATCATTAATCTCATCAATTCTAGTAGTTTTTAACATGGTTTTAATTGTAATATGATTGATATGTACAAAGTGTGCTTATTATATATACTAGAATCTACCCTTTATATGCATGGTAGTGATTGAAACCTTCCTTAACCAAGGTTAGTTCATTGTCAAATAATTAATATTCCAATAAGAATGCTAACATAAGGAATTAATTGATCCAATGACCAACCAAAAAACCCTCTACATTTGCATGATATGCTGATAAAGATGTCTGTATTACACCAGTAGATATCTTATTAGATGATCACTACGAATCTATGTTGTCTAGACTAATATGCTATAAATATATAATTCATCAAGTATGTATGAAGAAAGTTTTATATATGAAAGGAAAATGAATAAAAAGCAGCTAACTACACATATTGGGCCAATGCTACTCAAGTTGCCTTAGTTACCCTATCTAATTAATAACCAACATTACCCCTTTTCTATGTTTTTTTAAGGAAATCCCGAAGGATTTTTCTTTGGTCAATCGAATAGTCGGCAAATCCGAAAGACCTTTTAAATCGACTGAAGGACTCATCACCATAAAGTAGCTCCGTACTCGACAAGTTTTGATCCCTTTTCTATGTTTTGAATATCATAGATCGATATTGCACTGTTATTTCGTTTGCGTATTTGTGATGCCTGAACCATGATACATGCTTCGAGAAAAACCGTTGATGGCTAAAGGATTGATCGATCTATTTCCGATCCTAAAATTTCTTAAGCATCCGAAACAAAGAGAGCCTAGAAGACTGTTTTTCTCTCAAGAGACCACATTGGTATAGTGTCACACAGATGCTGTGTGTGATCACACCAATGCACACAAGTCTTTGGGGAGCCCTGTTTGGGGCTTTGGAACATGTGGGATGTGAGAATCTTAGGTGAAGGCAAATGTTATCTCATTGTCAATGGCGTTGAAGACAGGTTCTTTTTGGATATGTGAAAAAGGATTTTGTTTTTTTGTCTTGAAAAAAGATGCTAAAAAGGTTATCATCATGGGGGACTTTTTCCTTGTTTTTGTAACCCGTGCACATTGACTAATTAGCTAGGTCTTCAAATCAAGAAACCACATACTCATGACCTAATCAATAAAATCGAATCAAGTTGACAACGATTCAACCTCTAGCGTTAGATTCACAACGTATAAAGTAGACGTTCTAATACGGGAAAACACGATTATACGAATGATCATACGATCTTATCAGAGCTCTGATTTCTTTGAATCACATTCAATATATTCAGTAGGTCTTCAAATCAAGAAACCACATACTCATAACTTAATTGAAAGAAAATCTAATTAAGTTGGGACAATGCAACCTCTAACGTGAGATACGTAACATACAACACAGATGATGTGACATGATATGACACAACATATATACGGATGTCCATATTATCTGTGTTAAGAATATATACATTTTGATAATCTTGTATATCGAGTAATTATATGAAATGTTACAAGAATCACTTATTTATAGGACTTATGATCGAAAATATACTACGGAATATGCTATTATAACGGTAATATTCGAACTGTCATATTTCAACGATCATATTAAGTACCATCTATATTCTAATATATTCTAACAATATGATGAGACCTTTGGTTTTTTCCAATCAGGCCTTATTGGAGATATTCATTATAATATAAGTTTATTACTCTTATGGTTTGGATATTCAACAATCAGCAAATATATTGACATTTTGGTAAAATAACAACAACTATCCCGATCCCGTAAATGAACTTTTTGCTACAAAAACATTCTTCGACAAAGCTCGAAAAATATGCTTTCGATCCAATTGATTGAGTCTTGAATCAACGACGAAATTGTTTTGATCTCGTAAAATCCATCATGCGCTTGATATACTGGACCGACCAACCCCAGTCCAGTTTTCAGTCTCTATCAGCCGAAGCAGAGCATTCCGTGGTTGACGTGAAATGGGCCTTCAAACCCAGAAGGCCCATAACTGTATTCAAAAGCAAATGGGCCCATTATTCCAAATCCAGCTCTGCTCATATGGGCTTGGCCCCATCCAATTTTCTGGGCCCGACGAGCCTAACCCAAAACCAATAGTCCACACAGGTGAAAATAACGAGCTTCCGTGGACTCCACGTGGAACCCACTCATTCGTCACCCCACGTGTAGTTTTGCCTTCTGCTCTTGCCCATCTTCCAAAACAAAAACGTTCCTGTTTTCAAAAAAACATTTGTTTTTGGAAAACATCAATTCAACCCTAATTCGATTTTACTTTTTTGGATCGAAATTGGGGGATAATTTGAGAGGAAGATGATTGATTTGATGGCGAGGTTTGCGGGGTGGTCGATGGACGTGGTGGCGTGGAGAGGAATGGTGTACACGATATTTATTCTTCATTTTGTCTTCGTTTGCCAGCTTCTTCTTCTTCAGCCATTGTTGGTCTCTGCTCATGGTACTTTTTTATGATTCTGATAGTTTTATGTTTTTTTTAAAAAAAAATAAATATTTTGTGATTGTGAGTGCAGATTTGGGGATTGTATTTTTTGTAGTAGTTTATATGCTTTGATTTGTGTAGTTTTGGTTTGGATATTTGTACGAGATTTAAGTCTCATCATAATGTGAGTTGTATCTGTAATCAAAGACATTATTGAAACTTGAAAGTAGGATTTGATTAATTGGATATGCGATTTCGTTTGGTGCGTTCTAGTATTCTGCTCGGTCAATGTTGCGATAGGTTTTTTCTCTGTGGGTAAGATCATTGACTGTTAGTAATTTTATGAGCATTGGATGAACATCAGAGTTTGTAGTGTCTAGCCTCGAGAGTTGGGGTTTTAAGATGATCAAACTGAATTATAACCGCGTGTATGTCAAAATTATAGGGATCTTATATGCAGTCACAGGGTCGTGTATTTAGCAAAACTAAAAACCAGCTCAACGTTTATAAGTCAGCTGAAGTATTTCATAAAACGGGAAATCCTTGGCGTTGCAAAAGGTAGCTAGATAGGTGTTGTAACTTGTAAATATTTCATGACCGTTGATTCTGTGGAATCTTTTCAGAAAAAGTTTGATCTTTTAATTCAATGGGGAAAAAAAAATTCAAGGGACAAGATTCACGCGGATTTCATTTGTAAAAAAAAATCAAGGACTAAGATTAATTTGCAGTACATATTTAGCTACCATTTGCCGCGCAAACACTTCTCCATTGATAAAATTTGAAAAGTACTTTAACTGTGAAGGGAATCGACTTATTGAAAAGTCAGTCGGGAGTTGTTTTTAACTTCTGACTTACCGTATGAGTTTTGCCAAACAGGCACTTGCTTTCTTTGATAAGCAACTGCAAGTACAGTATAATATATGACATTGCTTTTAAACATCTATGGCGAGGTTTCTAGAATAATATTTGATAAGTTTAATAGTATTAGACACAAGTCTTTGGTTCCTATAATAGTAACTTCGGCTAGCACAAAGATGCTACTTTTATGACTACGAATTTCGTTGTGCACGAATGGAGATGATACTCAAGTGATAAGCCTAGTCAACCAGATTTTACCCAATGGATAAGAAGAAAACATCCCACAATTGGGTTACGTTGCCATGCAAAATAACGCTATCAGAACTCCAACGTTGGAACCTACTGTCCAGGCGATGTTTTGGTTGCGGGCTGTTTAGTGTATGATAGAGAATTGAGATAGTCAGAATGGCGTGTTCTTTTTGTTGCTGAAAAGAACTTAAAATTGAACTCGTACTTGTCTGGCACAATATTTGGTTAGCAATTTCGGAGGTGTATGCCAATATGAGTAGATGACCATCTTATGCATTGTTATCTTGAAGATACCGGCAATAAATTTTGTAGATACAGCAGAAGTACTTGAAAAAGTTTCGCAAAACATAAAAGTAAAGCGGTATAGTGAGGCAATAAACGATCTAAATGCTGCAATAGAAGCGGACCCTTCACTCTCGGAGGCATATTGGCATCGTGCTTCTGTAATGCGCCAGATTTGTAGGTACTATTCGGTCTTCTTTCAGAATCCATTGTGAGAGGCCAACTCCTTGTTTTGAGATGCCATCATCTTGTTGTGCAGATATGAAGAGTCTGAGAGTGACTACAATAAGTATCTTGAGCTCAAACCCGGAAATTCAGCAGTGGAGAAAGAGCTTTCACAGCTGCATCAGGCCAAATCCGCTTTAGAAACAGCGTCAAGTCTTCTCGATTCAGGAGAGTTCAAGAAGGCATTGGAGTATGTTGATAAAGTTGTTCTTGTTTTCTCTCCTGCATGTCCAAAGGTAATTGCTTTGTTTTGCTCTCAACTCGTTGATGCCATCCAGTAAACATCCTTTGGAAGAGAGACTCAATTTTTTGCAGGCAAAGCTCCTGAGAGTAAAACTGTTATTAGGAACCCAGGATTACTCACGTGTCATCTCTGAGACTGGTTATATTCTTAAAGAAGATGAGAATAACCTGGAAGCACTGTTTCTGCGAGGACGAGCTTATTATTATCTTGCGGATCATGATGTGGCTCAAAGGTTTGTGTGTTTTTTTTTGGAATGTATCTTGTATATAATAAGCTCATCTGTTGTGAATTCTAACGGTGTGTTGTATCAGGCATTATCAGAAAGGTCTTCGTCTGGACCCAGAACATAGTGCACTGAAGAAAACATACTTCGCCCTCAAGACCCTGCTCAAGAAGACTAAGAGTGTGAGTATCGTGTTGTCCTATTTCAGTTTAAACCCTCTTTGAAATGGTTTGAGATTTGAGTATGAGAAGCATATTGATAGTAATATTTTCAAGTGTATTTTCGTCAAATAATTGTTCACCTTGTATCGATTTCTATATCTTATCCTCCTTTTCTACTGACTGATCTATTTTATACAGGCGGAAGATAATTACAGCAAGGGTAAGCTGCGTGTGGCAGCTGAGGATTATAAAGCAGCAATTGCACTAGACCCTCATCATGTTGCACACAATGTGCATCTTCATCTTGGTTTGTGCAAGGTTTCAGTCAAGCTTGGCAGAGGAAAAGAAGCTTTGGATAGTTGTACGGAAGCCTTAAAAATTGATCCAGAGCTTGTTGAAGCCTTGCATCAGGTTTGTGCTAGCTTTCGTTCAACAGCTCGTCTTGGTAGTATTCTGATATCTTTTCTTTTTGTAGATTGTTTCATGTAGACCATCTGTTGTCCGCAGAAATTGTTCGTCTTGCCCATAGTTTTTGACTTGATGAGCTGTGTGCATTTTCAGAGAGGTGAAGCAAAACTCTTGACAGAGGATTGGGAAGGAGCCATTGAGGATATAAAAGCTGCGTTGCAGAAATCTCCACAGGTATAACTACTCGAGCGGTATTCGTCGGACCTTTGTAAATTAGGAGCTCTGATGTATCACGGTGTATCTATCCAATCAAAGCTCTGGATTTTGAAATGATAACTTATAATAGCCAAGCCTGTTTGGGTGATCTAAAAACTGATATTTATGTTATATGCTCGCTTTAATGAACAAATTGAGTGATTTTCCTAATATGTTCTTAGGATATGAATCTCCAAGAAGCTCTTATGAGGGCCGAGAAGGCCTTGAAGATGAGCAAACGGAAAGATTGGTACAAGATTCTTGGAGTCTCAAAAACCGCATCCATAGCTGAGATTAAACGTGCCTATAAGAAGCTTGCTTTGAAGTGGCATCCAGATAAAAACACAGAAAATAGAGAAGAGGCCGAGAACAAATTTCGAGAAATAGCTGCTGCCTATGAGGTTGGTTTTACTAAATTTCCGGTCGTTCCCTCTGTTATCCTGCTTGCTGGATTCAAAGGGATGTCAGTTAGTAGTTAGTACCATGTTTTTTATTTTCCCTGTTGGCAACATTCTTTCAAGTTGTAACATGTAACATTTTCCTTTGCACTTGCATGAAAGGCACTGGGAGATGACGAAAAGCGAGCCAGATACGACAGAGGGGAAGATGAGGAGATGGGTATGGGAATGGGTGATGGCGGCGGAGGCTTTGGGTTTGGTGGATTTGACCCGTTTGGTGGTGGTTTTGGTGGTGGTGGCGGTCAGCAATACACATTTCATTTCGAAGGTGGTTTCCCTGGCGGCGGCTTTGGTGGTTTTGAGATGTAGGGATACTGAAACATTTTCTACAGTTGATTTATCGCTTTCGAGGTGTCACAGGTTATACCATTTTCTCAAGGGATCAAACATATTGTTGACCCAACAATAACCGGCATATTCGACGACTTGATCTTCTACCCGAGCATCTTGCTACGATGGTGTAGCAATGGAAGGGCATGCCTTAAAGTGCAATGTCATGTTTCTGCTACGATACTGAACATCTATAGTGATTTGTATTTGCATTTAAAAGCAAATGTAGAATATTTTTAGAAAACAAGGATTGCTAGAATCTGATTATTTTTTTTAAGCAATGGTGAGGATGATACAAAAGTGTAACAATCAGCTGAATAGCTTATTTTTTATAAAATATGTCCAGGTTAGTTCGAAGTATGCTTGAGATTTGTCGAAATTTTTTAGGTTCAGTATAATTATAATGATCAAAACATATATTTATTATCTTAATAAATTAATTTTTTTAATTATTTTGTCATTGATCTAAGTATATATAAAAGCACTAATTTGCTCCCTTGACTCCTACCCATTCGATTCATTAATATAAAAAATAGAAAATATAATAATTGATAAGTATTTTTTTTAATATTCGATAGTGTTACATTGAGTCGTGTTGAAAATAACCTTGATGATATTTTTATCAAAAAAACACCAATATACCCACAACAACTTGGTTTGTATAATTTACATAACGAAATAAATTTACATTAAGAGCACGAATTGGTTTGATTTTGGTTAATTGGTTCGATTTCAGTTAATTGATATAGTTTCGATTAATCTTTTTAGTTTTAAAACTTGAAAATCAAAACCGAAACGAATAGATAACCAGTTTGAATATGAAAACTGAAATCATTTTCTTATAGGCTTCGATTTTATTGGTTTTTTAATGATTTCGGTTAAACAATTATAATTGCTTTGGTTAAATGGTGTTGCATGATTTTGGTTATACGCTATAAGCAATTTGTGCTATAACATTCTATAATTTCTTCTACATAACCTTTGAAAACATATAAGACAATTCTTGCACCATGAAAACATATTACGTACAAATCGCACCTCATTTCTATTATTAACCCTCTGAGTCTTTTTATGAGTTTTTGTAAGAGTCTGAAATATTCTGTAAAATTTAGTTTCACGATAATTAACGTGTATAGTAAATTATCGTATGTTATAATTTATTTTACGGAGTTATAAGTTTTGTTTGATGATATAATAAGAAAAAAATACAAAATATAAATGAAATGCAATCCTAATAGCCAAATATAGGAAAATGATCTTAATACGGAAAAGATACCGTATTTATATGAAAACGGCCTAAACATAATTTTGGAAATTATTTTCCTTTATGTCGATTTCTACTCCATCTAGATTAAATTAATTATCCACTTAAACTATTTTAATTAATTTAGTTTTCTATAAATACAAACTCTCTTCTCCTTAAAAACCGTTAACAAATACAAAGAAAACACTCCTTAGCATACAAGATTAGAGTTAAGGAAAAGAATAGAAAAAAGGAGAAGTTTGAGAAGAAGATAAGAAGTTAGGTGGCAAGGTGAACACGACGTGAATTCTTCACTATAATAAAAAAGGTAATCATCTTGATTGGAGATTTCGTGAAAAATTATACATTTTTTGATAAATTCTGATGTTAATATATGTTGAATTCTCATATGTCTAATTTCCAATGAAATTAATAAATTGTGATTTGGATTATAAATCTTAAGATGTAAATCAAATTATTCTTGGATAAGTAGATTACATGAACCCGTCTAGAACGACCAGTGATATCACAGAGCAGCAGGGAGTGTGTAGGCAGTTTCACGATGATATTGGAAAACCTGTAGACTTGAAAGAAGATACTAATGCTCCATGGGCCGTGAGGAGGCGGAGAAGCATTAGGTAAAGTTGTGGATCCTACAGGACAGGTACGTGTGATATTCATCGATAAAAAACTGATTACAGGGATGATTTCTAGCTTGATATGGAATTATATAATAGGTTTTATAAAACAAACCTTACATCACTGGAAAGATATTGACGTGTATTTTTCAGAACAATTTACGAATTGAGATTTGGAATTGTATGTAGCGAGTTATGAGATAATTAATGAAGTAATGCCAAACTATCTGAACTATCAAAAAAATATAAACTTGAACTAATTAAATGCTATTATTGATAAGGTTTTATGAAAGAAATTTATTCACTAAAAAGATTATGAAGTTAAGTTTATGTAAAAATTTACAGAATAAGTTTTAGAGTCGTATACAAAAAATTATAGATTTAAATGTGTAAAAAAAAACATATTAAACCGAATCTGGAACACCCGGTCTAGAGATGGGAAAGCTCGTTCCAGAGACCAGAACGTCCGTTCCAAAGGTCGAAAAACTCGTTTCAGAGGTCTGAACGACCGTCCTCGAGATCGGAATGCCGTTTCAGAACCTTCTCGGAAAAAAATGATCGTTTTGATCCGAAACAACTTCAAATGTTCACAACTACTACTAATGATAATCAATAATAAAATCATCATTATGGACAATAAAAAAAACTATAAAAGATTTGTACAAAACTCAGTATCATCTCATAATATTAATATAAAGTATGAAATAATATGTTTAACTCTATAAAGTGAACAAACATTCATAAGAAAATGTATTAATTAGGGGTGAGAATTCGATTATTTACCCAAAAAAAATTTGGTTTCAGTTACCCAAAAATCCGTTTGGTTTTTGAAAATCAAAACCAAAATCGAATCGAATTTAATTAGATTTTACGGTTTTGATTAAGCGATAAAATTTTGGTTTCATTTCTATTTCGATTTTTTAATCGAATTTCATTAAGAAGTAAAAAATATACAAATATTTGTTTAAATATAGTATAAAATGCTTTATAAAAATAAAAAAATAAAGTTAATTCATGAAAATATTATACAAAGAATAAAAAGCATTATAAATTTTTTAATATAACAATATAAGAGAAGTATGGAAAATAAATCATTAATTAAACCTTAATTATCGAAATTTTTGAAAAACCTAAAATCGAAACAGAAATCGAAATTAATTTAATAACCGAAATATTAAAAACCGATTTATCAAAAATTGAAATAATCGAACCGAATTCGATTTTTCAGTTCGGTTATGTTCTTTTGGGATATTTTTGCTCATCCCTAATATTATTATGTGAATCCTAATATTTTATAGGAGATAAAGAAGCTACTTGTTGACACATAAAAAAAAGACGAATGATGTGTGTGAAAAAAGGGTGTAAGAGTTTTCTGTGTTTTTTTCTCCTCTATGTTTTTAGGAGTTATAGACTTCGGGCATGTGTGGTATAGACCATGGTGCTTATTTGGAACTACTGTATTGTGATTTATGGAGTAAGTAAAATTTTCGCTATATTAGATAATACTATTGGTTTATATCTATGTGAAAAATAGAAAAATTAGAAACAAAAATGATACCAACGAGATCATAAAAAAATTTAATTTTTTGCATCTAATTCAACCATTTATAAACGATTTCATCGGTTTGGATTTATAATCGATTTCGGTTTAATTTCAAATTTTTTAATTTACATAAAATAATATTCAATCAATGAATATTTAGTAAAGGATAGTGGTGTCATGTAACGGCCCAATCCGTCCGCACGAACCGACCCTTTTGATCGGGCTTTAAGACCCAAACCTTTTTTTTATGTTCGTGTATTGAGAAAAATGTGCACTATTTTCAAAAAAACCATGAACGATATTATAGAAACCGTCAACGATAAACATTACCTGAGATCAAGTTTTTGTTTCCTTTAAACCCATCATCGTATTCCACAATAATATTACCGGTTTTAGAAAAAAATGTTATTAGAAAACTTCCACGAGTTCTTTAATTTATCTCAAGGATCCTATTTTTAAATTTGAGAATGCAAGGGCTAGGGCCGGCCCCAGCTCGACCCTTCGACCATTTTATTGGACCCGATAAAATTAAATCCAGACCCACGGGCACGTACGACTACCCATAAAAATTAAATTCAGACGGGTCTTTGGGTTGAGAATTTTTCCTTATAGGAATTGAGTTTTTTTTTATCTATGGATAAAAATATCCAATCCAATTAAACTCAATCCGCAGATATTTGCATCCAATTCGTAATCCGTTTTTTTTTATATTTTTGAAATACATTGTAGGTTTCGATTGTCTTATTTAGTTAAGATTTCATTCCATTTATATCTTATCACATAAATTCAATTTTCAACTAATAACCTAATTAAAAATGACATTACTTAGAAGTTTCAACTTGTTATTCCATCATCCAACCTAATCTCATGCTCAGTTGCATGCCTATCAGCGTTCTTTCATTTCTCATCTACTTAAATGCGACTCTTCGTCCTTGCTCATCAACTGTATCATGCATGCCATCCGTTTCTTTTTATCCAACTTTAGATTGATAATTAAGTATACTTTTTTTTACTTAGGTGATCAAGATATCGGATCAAAACGAATGTTGGATATTAATGAAAAAAAGAAGACATGTTATTGTGATGTTTAATAATTTATAGGATCTCTGAATGATGTGTTTGTAAGGATTTTGTGTATTTAAAACTGCTTCTTGTTTATAAGGATGGTGTGTTTTTTGAGATCTCTAAAAAAGACATCTTTTCGTTTGAAATTGATAGACTTGTCGTTGATGTTCGAAGTCGTTTTTTTGAGACTCGTGCTCGCATAACAAGGCTTTAATTACTTTTTATAATGATTAATATCTGATGGATTTAATCGATTATTAAAGGAATATGTTATGACTAGATAAAATGATCCATCTCAATCCGTCTATCAAATACGACTTGGATAAAGCTCTGGGTTAGGATGGAACTCAATCCTACAACAAAGAGGACCACCCCCCCTCATGTCCGACCCCTTCAAAATCCTATGACCACGCTGACCCGACCCGACCCATCTACAATAATGAGCTTCAAAACCCAAGACCGGATCGACCCAAGCCCTATATTATATTTTGACACCCCTAGAGTGAAGGGTTGAAGGAAGACAAAAAGTGCAAGATAAATCGACATGTAGAAAATAATCGTCAGTTACCAGATCTCCCATCCCACTCATTTGAAACCACCGCCGAAACCACCAATGTTGCCGCCACCCGACATCCCCGCCGCCGCCGTGCCACAGTCTCCCTCATCCCTCACCGCGATCGATCTCGCCGGAATCCGATCCCTCACCGACGTCGGAGCCATGACTCGTCTCCTCCACCAACTCATCGCACACCAACGCTCCCTCGACCTCTCCCTCTCCTCCCTCTCCCCTCTCTCACTCCCATCCCTCCCCTCCCTCTCCTCCGCCGCCGATGAATCAAATCACCTCCTCTCCTCCCTCTCCTCCACCGCCTCCCTCGCCGACGCCGTCTCCGCCCCCGTGCGCAGCCTGGACCTCGCGCAGAGGAACGTGATGGAGACGGCGTTGGTGATTGATGA
Organism: Drosera capensis; assembly: GCA_001925005.1. Classification (NCBI taxonomy): domain Eukaryota; kingdom Viridiplantae; phylum Streptophyta; class Magnoliopsida; order Caryophyllales; family Droseraceae; genus Drosera; species Drosera capensis. Next base: position 7,357 of record LIEC01001117.1, on the reverse strand, counting down.
TATGGAGGAAAAGGGGAGGTGTTTCGAGGAGGTGGAGAAGGGGGTGAGGGAGGGCGAGTACGAGGCGGCGGCGAGGGGAGTAAAGCGGTGGTTGGAGATTGATGAGAGAGTGAGGGAGGGAGAGGGTGGGGGAGAAGGGGAGAGGGAGAGGTTGTTGCAGTATAAGAGGGAGTTGGAAGGGGTTGTGAGGGGGCGAGTGGCGGAGGCGGTCGAGAGAGGGGAGGGAGAGGAGGTGGTTAGATTTGTGAAGGTGTTTCCTGTGCTAGGGTTGGAGGAGGAAGGGTTGCAGGTAATTAGGGTTTGATTGAGTGTTGTCGTCGTGGGTCGGTTGTTTTTTATCGTGAATTTGTGATGTTGTTCGTCATGCTTCAAGATCGTTTCGTGTCCAGTAATGATGTTTGTTTGGGATTCCGTAGAAACTAGTAGAGGATGAGGTTGATCATAGGTGATCAGACACTTTTTTTGGTTTGATTGTGAAGTGATTGAAATGGTATAATGAAACACAGTATTTGTGTTAAGTGTTCGTGTGTGAATATTGCTTTGGTTGTGATACTTATGATCTTGTAGGTATAGGAATTTTCACCTTTGATTGGGATTGTGACTGTGGTTTGCTATTTCCTAGAGAGGTTGTCGTGTGAAAATATTGCCTTGGTTTGGATTTTGGGATTCAATTGTGGATAGTGAAGTTGATTGGGTGATCATACGTTTCGGTTGAGTGTTGAGGATGCATAGATCATAGTTTTGCTCTTCGCTAGTAATAACCTTACCTGTTATGATGTTCTTGTGATTCATGATGCTTTGATTTCATTCCATGTGAAAAAAATGTTTTGGTTTGGGGTTCCTCATCCGATTGTTGAGGATGAGGTTGATCAGGTGATGATGTACTTCTCTTGAGGATGTGACGGTCATAGTTTCAACCAGTGGCAATGAGCCTAACTGTCTGTGATGTACATTTGATGAGAGAAAGATTCCTTACGGGTTCAAAATAGTGTCTGTGGTACTATCATATGATGTCCGAGAAGACGAGTTAAACAAGGTGATCAAGCATGATCTTGCATGACTTTGGAATTTGGATTTTGGCATTTGAGAGAATGAAGCGGACCGGGTGACCAGGATGTCTTGCTCACAGTTCAAAACAGCCTCAGTTTCTATGAAATGAGGTTGTGGAGAATTTCATCATTTAGATTGCGTTCTAAGTGGGACATTTGTCTTTGACATTGGATAAAGAAATGAGAAATTATGTTAAGCATCTTCCTGAGCTATTAATCGCTTTGAGATTTTACACTAGTGGTTTTTTTTTTTTTTTGGAAGAAAAAGTTGCACTAGTTCCAGTGCAAACTATAATTTGTGTTAGCAGCTTGATTGCTGATAGATTCTTGAGCAATTTGTAGAGCAGTCTGATGTGTGTGATTGATGGGAAAGTTAGAGTCTTAGATTGGATTTTTGGAATGTACTTTCTTCTTCTTTTTTGGGCTGCTTATCTCAGTGGCTTCCATTGCTATGTATTCGTTTGCTGTTACACATGCAGGGGATGAATACAATGGCCCTCGGTTTCTGTTCTATTCGTGAAAGAAAGAGTCGGGGGTTCGTTCTTAATTCCATATTTGGTCTCATTTAATTTGTTGAACGAAGCAAGGAAGAGATACCATATAGATGTCAAAGTGATGAATGATCATAGAATTCATATTGGAGTCTATGTTTGTTTTTGGTTTTTATTTGTTGGGTAAGACATGAGGATATACTATTTCAAAATTTTTATTTAGTTGTATGTTCTGGTTGTGATAGGAAAAACGATAAATCCCTGCTTGATTTTTGGAGTATATCTGTTATTCTTGCAGGTGTATGTGAATTATATGAAGAAGGTTATCAGCATGAGATCTCGGATGGAGCTTGACCAGTTGGCTGAATCCATTGAAAATAGCTATGTGAATACCATTGGATACAGTAAACAGGTTGATTTTGTTGGTTGTTTGACCACTTTGTTCAAGGACATTGTTATGGCGATCGAGGAGAATGTTGACATCTTAAGGAGCTTGTGTGGTGAGGATGGGATTGTTTATGCGATATGTGAGCTTCAAGAAGAGTGTGATTCTAGGGGTCCTTTGATAGTCAAGCAGTACATGGAGTACAGGATGTTAGGGAAGTTGGCATCGGAAATTAATTCTTACACTAAGAGTTTGCTTTCTGTTGGAAATGTGGAGGGCCCAGATCCTAGAGAGATTGAGTTGTATCTGGAGGAAATTTTGTCGCTGACGCAGCTAAGCGAGGATTATACGGAGTACATGGTTTCTAAGATTAAGGGTTTGAGCTCAATTGATCCCGAGTTAGGCCCACGAGCCACCAAGGCATTTCGTAGTGGCAGTCTTAGCAAGGTTGTCCAGGATATCACTGGCTTTTATGTAATTTTGGAGGAGTTCTTTATGGTGGAGAATGTGAGGAAGGCGATCAGGATTGATGAGTACGCGCCTGATAGTTTGACAACCTCCATGGTGGATGATGTGTTCTATCTTTTGCAAAGTTGTTGCCGAAGGGCAATATCAACTTCAAATATCAACTCCGTGCTTGCAGTGTTGAGTGGTGCGAGTAATTTGTTGAGCAATGAGTACCTGGAAGCGTTGCAGCAGAATATGAGAGAGCCAAACCTTGGTGCAAAGCTGTTTCTGGGAGGTGCTGGTGTAGCAAAAACTGGCGCTGAGATTGCTACTGCTTTGAACAACATGGACGTGAGTAGTGAGTATGTCCTGAAGCTGCGGTATGAGATCGAGGAGCAATGTGCTGAGGTTAGTTTCGAAGCTCTCTCTTTATTCCTCATTCATGTGGCTTGGAATATATCCTCTGTTGCTTTTAATCTCTTTTTTTTTTTTGTATTATGTATTAGAGAAAAACCAGAGTGCAAAGACGAGTATAGAGTTTAAAAATCATTTCCACTGTCTCATCCAACTATAAAAGTAATTATAGATAATATGCTGATATCTGAAGAACGAGGGAAAATTGCATTTAACCTTATGAAGTTTTCATCCTTCTGCACATGACCCCTTTAACTTCGAAAATAGCGCATGACCCTTTTTTATGTTCCTTTTCGGGGGTTCTTTGTAAAAAAAATAATAAAATGGAACTTCTTTGAATGCTAAGATGTCAAATTTATGGAATTGTTCAAAGCTTGAGGGGTGGGGGGGTTATGTGTTTATTTCTAAAGTTCGGGTACTTAAGTACAGAAACGCAAAAGTACACGAGGGTAAAATGCTCTTTTCCCGAAGAACTATGACCAACATCCTAGCAAAGCGATCCATTTCTAATTTTTCTTCCAGAAATACACTAGATTGGTGAAGTTTCTCAGGATTTCTTGATACGTTGTTGAAATTTTTGTTTTAACCGGATTTGCCTGAGTTGGTTGTTCCACCACCAGATATTTCCAGCGCCAGCTGATAGAGAGAAAATCAAATCATGCCTGTCTGAACTTGGTGAGATGAGTGACAGTTTCAAGCAGGCTTTGAATGCCGGCATGGAGCAACTTGCTGCTACCATCACTCCTCGAATCCGTCCTGTGTTAGATACTGTTGCAACCATCAGCTATGAGTTGTCTGAAGCCGATTATGCAGAAAATGAACTCAATGATCCTTGGGTCCAGAGGCTGCTTCATGCTGTTGAGACAAACGCTGCATGGCTGCAGCCCTTCATGACCACTAGTAACTACGACTCTCTTGTCCATCTGATCATAGATTTCATAGTCAAGAGACTCGAAGTCATCATGATGCAGAAGAGGTTCAGTCAACTCGGAGGCCTACAGCTTGACCGTGATACGAGAGCGCTTGTGAGCCATTTCTCTGGCATGACTCAGAGAACGGTGAGAGATAAGTTTGCTCGTCTTACCCAAATGGCAACTATTCTGAACTTGGAGAAGGTTTCCGAGATATTGGATTTCTGGGGCGAGAACTCGGGACCAATGACTTGGAGATTGACTCCTGCTGATGTTAGGAGAGTGCTTGGCCTTAGAATCGACTTCAAACCCGAAGCCATTGCTGCACTTAAGTTGTGATCCTCTTCTTGTAACTACGATATACAATTTTTTTTTTTTTTTTGGGAATAACTATGATACACATTATTAATTTGTTATTCTCTCCATACTTAACCAGAGACTAATGCCAATCCGCATTACTCTGGGACAAAGTTTTTTCGACCCCAAGTCGTAGTCTCAGCGTAAAGCAACGGTTTTTTTATCCCTATCTCTACAATACAATATTATAGTGTTGTTTTTTTTTTATAGTGATTCAGTTTTTATTCGGTCATGTACCAAATTCTATACATAAATTTGCATGTATTTAATTTATTAATTTTTCATAATATATTGAAATATTGCATAGTATTAATGTTTTTTAGAATATAAAAATATTTTATTAATTTTTAAAATAATATATTTTATTTTGTTTTACATAAAATAATTCAATTTTTTAAGTATTTGCATTTTTTTGAACAAAAATATTAATTTTGTATTATTTTAATGATATAAATTATATAGGAAATGAAATTTTGGTTCAACAAATATAGAAAAAAATATACGACATAAGGAATCATATATGGATAAGGATATAAATAGAAAATCTATTGAGTGATATATTTTTTTGACAAATTTTTTATAACAAAGGATAAAGAATCATATAGAAAAACTATTACAATAGCTCTATTTTATTTAATCATGTCATTGTATCGTTCATCGTAGCGTTTTTTTTTTTTTGGGGGGGGGGGGGGGGGGGGGG
>LIEC01001116.1:0-11754 GCA_001925005.1 Drosera capensis | reverse complement strand
GATTTTGAAGGCATTTTTCATGGTCATGGCACCCATAGAAATATTGTATTATTATTCTATCAAGTTCCAAAAATTTTATCATAAGCATAAAATATTTTGTTGCTCGTTAACTACCACTTACCAACCCTAGCTCGGACCGATGTTGCATGCCCTTGTATGTGTTCGCGATGTATTGTTCTTTCATTCAAGGTGAAACAATCAAAGATCCCCAAGAACCAAACACACACAAGATCGAAGAAAAAATCAATATGCAACACATGAATTGACGTGTGAAATCCGAATATCGGAAAAAAAATCCATGACACCATCAGAAATTCTGATGGCAAATCACCTTGTGAAAAGAAAATATAAAAGGTATGATAATTATATCTCATTACAATGACAAAACCCTCTAATACGAGTAAATAATTAGAAAACCCTTTAACACGATACAGAGACCCTACTCACATAATAACAAAGATAAGGATGTACATCATTTTTGATAACCCATTTAGGTTTCGAGGCCCCCTAAATCTCAAGATCGATGACTCCGCTTAACATGCATTTGTTGGTGTTGTGAAGTAGTCGATAAACTCAACCCAAGATATATAGCCAATGTTTGAAATACTTTGTTAGCATTTATTTCTCAATTCTTATCATAGACGTGGATAACGATTTTCCAACAATATTTTGCTCTTTTCATAACTTTGCATCACTATAAAGTTTTGCTCAAACTTGTTACTTCACATTCTATGTCCCACAACTATACTCAAGAAAATAAATCTCAACATAATCGAGTCAATTTCTGAGCCGATACGAGATCCGCTTATGAAAGTATTAAACTGAGCTATATAAGGTTTTGGCTCATCATAGGTTTGGTCGAATGAATCGTGCATATAATTATTGTATCTTTTTTATAATTGCTATCTTTGTTGAATTGTTACAATAGATCAATATGATAGTAGTTTTTTTTTTTTTTTTTTTTTTTTTTTTTTTTTTTTTTTGTAACACTATGCAAATGCTATCAGAGACTTCTATGACAGCAACCCCTATCATAATAATGATGTTGCAATAATTGCCAAGTCAGGAAAGCAATAAATGAATTGATTCCTAAAAATTAAAACAAAATTCCATCACCCCCAACGGTCTAGTAAGAAACTAATAACGTTGAGGTTTTCGATTTGAATCCTCCTAAATGATTTTACTTAAGTCGGTCCATAGAAGCTATGGTAGCGATTTTTCAATCTTTTACGTTTTAAAACTGCTATTAAAAATCGAACATGTCGTAGTGAGTCCTCTATTTGTACTTTTGTACATCAGTAGAATCAACCTTTCATATGTACGATGTTGAATAAAAAACTTTTTGATGCAATGTTAATTCATTGTCAAATAATCCAATAGAATATTGTAAAAAAAAAAAGAAAAAGAAACCCCTATAATAACATTATATGTTTATTATGGAACAAATTCAATTATCAACAAAAGAAAACTCTTTATATTAGCGTTATATAGTTTATTGTCATGATTAACTCAATATAATTATCTTCAGGACATCGATAATTTATGGCAATGCTTTGACTCATTTTAATTTGTATTAACTCTTCATATGCTTAGTGGTGATGAAAAGTTTAAATCATCAATATTAATTCATCATATAATAAATCAATAAAAAAAAATTGACACATATAAACCAATAAAAAATAAACATGAGGTGTGCCAATTAAAAAAAGACAACTACATTTATGTCATACATTTATAATGTTTTGTTATACTGTCTCATTCAAATTATAACTGTTTGATTCGACATGATAATTTATCTGTGTGTTGAATTAATAAGAAATAATAATTCTATCTTGTGAGTGCAAGATAAAAAAAAAGAAAACAAAGATATGATGATGGATGAATCGATGGAATATAAAATATGAATATTTTTATATTTTTATATAAAAAATTATTAAAATATAAAAATATTATAAATTGAATAAAACATTTTAAAAAATATTTAATTTGAATCGACGCATATTCATGATGATGAGTTGAGACAGACAAATCCCAAGAAACCATGTCACCATCATATTTTTGGCCAGTTATCCCTCGACCATGATCGTTCATCCACACAATTCCAATCATAAATATACAAACGAGACCAATAGAAAATCGAAACACCATAGCCGCCCAAACCATAACAAAAGCATTCCATGGCAATCAATCACCTAACATGGGCCCCTACCATTATTAATCTATACCTTCATTCATCCATCTTTCGCTATAAAACCCCACATCACTCTACTATCCTCACATATACGAGTTCCATTCAAGAACTCAGAAGATAGCAAAAACGATGGAGGGGAAGGATGAGGACGTTAGACTAGGAGCGAACAAGTACGACGAAAGGCAACCGATAGGCACGGCGGCACAGACACACGAGACGAAGGACTACAGGGAGCCCCCGCCCGCTCCGTTGTTCGAGCCGTGCGAGCTGCTCTCGTGGTCCTTCTATAGGGCCGGGATCGCTGAGTTTATTGCTACGTTTCTGTTCTTGTATATTACTATATCGACTGTTATGGGGGTTAAGAGGGCGCCGTCGCTCTGCGCTTCTGTTGGGATTCAGGGGATCGCTTGGGCCTTCGGTGGCATGATCTTTGCTCTCGTGTATTGTACTGCTGGCATCTCGGGTAATAACTACTTGTTGAGCTTGTTTTTTTACGGAAATGAATGGATTACTGTTGTTTAATTGCAAAGTGTATCTCTAGTATCAAATACATATGCTGGATTCCTATATATATGCTTTTTTTTGTGTGTGATTTCATCGTCGCTTTGATACTCGTAGGAGGCCACATAAACCCAGCAGTGACTTTCGGGCTCCTCCTAGCAAGGAAGTTGTCATTGACAAGAGCTCTTTTCTACATGGTCATGCAGTGCCTAGGTGCAATCTGTGGCGCAGGTGTTGTCAAAGGCTTCCAGCCACACCTATACGAGACCCTCGGCGGGGGTGCGAACGAGGTGGCTCCAGGCTACACTAAGGGCGATGGTCTAGGCGCCGAGATCATTGGTACCTTCGTGCTTGTCTACACAGTCTTCTCTGCCACTGATGCCAAGCGCAATGCCAGAGACTCCCATGTTCCTGTATGTTATGGAACTATGAATACTGACTTATTAAATCAGTATTTTAGTATGCTTGGTTTGATTACAATAAGATATTGATGAATTGATTTTCAGATATTGGCGCCGTTGCCCATTGGGTTCGCGGTGTTCTTGGTGCACTTGGCTACAATCCCGGTAACTGGAACTGGAATCAACCCTGCTAGGAGTCTTGGAGCTGCAGTGATCTTCAACAGGTCCGCTGCTTGGCATGATATGGTAAGCCCACTCAAACCATTAGGATTCCAATCACAAGCTCACATGAAGAATATGAATGCTCTGCTTCAAAAGTGACGAATAATACGTTGGTGCAAGTAGTGCACATGGCATCAATGATTAGTGCAATGAAGCTTAGTTACCGGTGCTTCAATTTCTTTACTATTGTTTTGTGCCCGAAACAGAGTCACCATGGTCTCTGACACTAATCATTCGTGCTTTGCACACTCTCCTTGCAAAAACGTAGTAGCTGTTGCTGCTGCCCGAACGACGTGCATGCCCTTCTTAATTTATCCACGGTAGTTAAATCTTATTGTCGATTATTTGTGTTTGATGCAGTGGATTTTTTGGGTGGGACCGTTCATCGGAGCAGGGCTTGCTGCACTGTACCATCAGGTGGTGATAAGGGCAATCCCATTCCACAACTGAACCAACCAAGTGTTATAATCTTCTCCATGAACATGGACGTTGGCTCTGTTTTATAATGTTTTTTGCACAACTTGTTGTGATAACAACAAAGAAGCCCCACTGGTTTTAGGGATATGTGGTGTTGTTTCTCTCTATTATGGTGATGTGTTGTAAAGTTGTGTGATGTGAAGGAATCTTGATCTTAAACAAGAATATCCTGCCGTTTCTCCTCATAATAAAGGAGTATTATTTCCGTCAGCTTGGACTACTTGGTGGTGGAAACAATATTCCGTTCCTCCGCCACATGGGCGGCGGCCCTCGTACATTCCCCGGCGGCCTGAACAAGTGGCAATGGAAGCGAACGGTCTCATGAAAATTATAATATTTGTTTTACTTGAATATTTGATGAAAATTTTTTTTTTAATTTGATAAAAAATAACATCAAATTATTTATAATATATCCATTTATTTCTTTAGTAATTATTACAATTAATATTTTTAATATTATTCAATATAAATTTAATTCATATATTGTATATTCCGATTGCTGTAATTTTTGCAGTGAGGGAGAAGTATATGTTGACATATTGTCAAGGGAAGAGTGCATTTATTGTATTTCTGAAGTTTTAGCATTTGCATCATGTACATTATGAAATGAAAGTGAATCGGTGATAGAATGAGAGGTTATGTGCCAAAAAATGGAGGGATTAATGTATAACGAAGAGGTAATTTTCAAAGTGCAAATAGCTCATGCTTATGTCCAAAGTTCACCGAAGTTCATCTATCAATCTTTCCAAATTCAGAGTCATTTTGTCAATCCTTGAAAGTTTTCAAGGGTCATATACAATAATCCTATTGTTAATTGTATGATCAGTGGTGTTTTCAACTAGTAATAATTTAGACAACTATCTAAACCTACTTCTGTCTTTTCTGTTTGGTTAAGTCTTCCTTGATTAAAAAAAGCTTTTATAAAAACAATAGAAAATAAATAAAGGCCTTGTTTGCTACCTACAATTATTGCTTTTGGATAGGTTTAAGTAATCGAGTCTCTAATCATCAATAATGCAACTCAAGCACATGATCCATGAGGATTTAGATGACATTAACAAGTCATCAAATCCAATGAAAAAGATCCCTCTGTTATTGTTCGGGCTGTAGAACAAGATTTGCGATGCAATTCAGGAATGAGATCGGAACAAATGAATAATGAATGAAGGACATGATAACTCCTAGTGATGTTCATTCAACAATGCAATTAGTTCACCACAATGAGATGTATGTTTGAGCTGGCCTTGCCATTGTGATTACTTGATTACCAGGATTTGTTATTATTTGATGATCAATACTCAATACAGATATATAGCCTCCATGAATGAGTTGGAACTTATCGATATCCTTGATGATATTGTGCCAGAATTGCTTACACAGAGTATATGTTATTGCAGTGGTGGATCCAGGAATTTTTTATCGTGGGGGCACAATTTAACTAATTAATTACAAGTACGATTATTTTTTGATATTCAATGTAAGTTTTTGTTATATTTTGATATCTATTTCGATTTTGATAATTTATATATATAAATTTATAGTTCACATACGTATGATATATAGTTTACAGAGTTCATATTTACAATTCATGAATTCTAATGGGTAATAAAACATAAGTGAAACTTCATTTGGGTATTTTTATATAATTTATCATTAATTAATTAATTTAATTATTTTTTTCATTTTAAATTAATTGAAACATTTTTTTTATTTGGATGGTTCTAAAATAAATGAAATATTTATTTATTTAAAAACTTTTTTTAATGCATAACTATTAAAATATATTTTTATTTTATATTACGTCAATACATCTCATCACCATTTCTTTTTTCTTTCACTCCTCTCTCTTACATAAGGGCAAAAAAATCATTACGTATATAATTCAATATATATATAAATTCTCGTATATGATCAAAATATTTCAATTAAATTAAAACGGAGGATGCAATTTTTTAACTTTTTATGTGTTACAAACTTCTAAGTTTTAACTTTCATACCTCAAAGAAATTAGGAGTAGAAACAATATCGTGACTAAATTTTTGCAAGACGATATATAAGTACAAATATTCAATTTTTCATATTAGTTTTTGTTGGATCAAAATTAAGACTCACAGTATTAGTTATAGAATTATAGTAGTAGTGTAAACTGAATATCATATAATGAGTAATGCAAGGAAAAAACAATAAGTTAAAGAATAGATGGGAGAGGGTTTTCTATGACGCCCGACGGCGAATTTCCGATGGGCAACTCATCGGTTGATGGGGAAAGAAATAACGTCCAAAGAAAATTGTGGAGAGTATTACGACGATGATTTTTTCTGGTGATGATTCAGAAGTGAATAAGAAGGGGGTGGTTGTGTCAAAGGGAAACACGAAGGATGATAGTGTGAATACGGGGATTGAGAATCAGGCTGGTGCAATGAAGTCTGAGACGAAAATGGATGATGGCATAATCAATGAGAAGGTATTTGTGAGCCAAATGAGTAGTGATAAGGGTGTGTTGTGATTTCTGGTGCGAGTGAAAGTACGCAATCTGAAATGAAAAGGGGTGATAAATCATAGGACGTTGTGAAATCTGTGATAATAAAGGGTGAGGGGAAGCAGAGTAGTGCAGTTGTGAAGGTGAATGATGTCAAACGAATTACATCTGTATTGACCTGCGTTGATGAATATGAACTTGAGGAATCTCGTCCTTCTAGGATTGAACCTAAGACTCCCTCATATGCTGATGTGGTTAGAGGTGTTGGTGTGGATTCTCTATAGAGGGCACTGGGTTAATCGAGTTGTTGTAGTGGGATTTTCTCTGGACTATGTTTCTAGGAGAGATGATGATGTGGTTATAACCCTAGATGATGTTTAGAGTGAGAGGCATTACTGGGCGAATTCACTCAACACTGAAGACAAGGAGGCAACACTGAATCATACATCTTATTCAGTGGAGTACTTGAAGTCAAGGACTCAACATTGAAGACAAGGAGGCACAAACAAGCAAAATTACAACACATCGAATTTGTGCATTCTTCTAAAGTGGAGATTGAGTTGAAGAGATTGTTAGACAAGCATGTCCAGGCTGCAACTTTGAAAATCTATAACTATCTCTCCAAACCAACCATTGATAGAACACAGCCATCGGGAGATGATAATGATGATGGTTTACCATATTCTGAAACTTATTATGATGATATTATTAATCAAGTGGCTGAAGAAGGAGTTCATGACAAATCAACTGAAGAATAATCTATTGCATAAGAACCAGCAATCGAGTCATCTGCAGAAGAACCAGGAGTCGAGTCATCTATAGAAGAATCTGCAGCAAAGTCACCAGCAAAAAAACAAGCAGTAGAATCAACTGCAGTCGACCTTCCAACAAAAGAACTTACAGTGCATAATGAATCAAAAGCAGCTACCACATCACCAACTAAGGATGCAGCAAAGATTACACCAGAAGAAATCACTACAAAATGCATGCAGCTCACAAATCAAGTAGAGTTCACATAAGTAACTACGCTTGATCTCACTTCCACACAAACAGAAGAAGTAGTCATAGTGGAGGATGAATCTGTAGATACAACAAAGACTACAACAGATCAAGCTCTCAAAGAAGTCACTCTTGAAGAAATAAATCAGAAATGATTAGGTGACACTCCCCAATACTAGGACGGCCAAAGCCCACTAAACATCGTGTTTTCATCACCTTTCTCATTTGGTATGGTGCAAACAATGATAGATCCACCATCTGTGGGTTTTCAACAAGGAATGCTCTACAGTCGCACATCTGACACACAGATGACATCCCAAACGACAGTCAGAAATATAAGGCAAGATCTTATAGACATCTAAATAATTTTAATTCATGAAAGACCATCATCTACTACAAGAACAATAGCAGAAAAGGAACAGTCTACACATCAAGAATCTTCTCCATCAGAAATTACAGTAGAGTACAGACTTCGACAACTGGACCAAGAAGTCTACAACATGCATGAATGGACAAAGGATGCATTTCATGAGCTTCTCAACAGTCTATAACCAATTACAGCAGACTTGGAAGTTGAAAAGAAAACAAGAACAAAAAGCTTTGAAGACTTGGCAGCAGGACTCATAGACCAAATATAAAGAGCCAATGCCATGAACCTTCAATAATACAGGCTCGGCTCGTCCAATCTCAAAAAATTTAAGGGACAACATTCTGCTGATCTACGAAAAATTTAAACAACTTTACATCACTCAACAGCAGCTTACTGATCACATCCTCAATAATGACACAAGATTAGGACTGTTGGAAAATAAACTACAATTGGAGATAATCAAGGCTATATTTGCCCAACAGACCACTATCTCTGAACTAAGAGCTATCCGAATTGTCATCGAACCTCTCATAACTGCCCTAAATGCTAACAAAAAGGGAGAGAAAAAGAAACCAGAAAAAGTTATAAAACTAGGGGAGAAGTCTGTAACAAAGAACAAGTATGCAGAAAAGAGCAAGACTGCAGAAGACCAACAGTTGAATTAGAGGGAGAAAGGTCTGCAAACAGGCCAAAGGATCAAATGAAAAAGGCATCATGTAATAGAATTTAGGGGGAGTTGTCCTATGAAGAAACAAGAAGACATCATAGAGCATCAGAGGAGTAGCCTCATAAGCACAACAGAGGAATAATGGAAGAACATTATCACAAATGCAGTAAAGGAAGTGAGCATCAAAGGTAAAGGTAGGTTCATCTACTCCTGTTTTGTCTTAAGTTTGTCTTTCAAAATAATGTAATTAAGATATAAGTTAAGTAGTTAACTTGTTGTTTTAGTTAGAATTTTTGTTAGCACCAATTTAGGGGAAGATTGATAGGAATGCGCAATCGTTCCGCTTGTATAAAAAATGATGAAAAAAACTTAGGAGCATTAGCCATGATATTGTTAGTATGCTTAGGTAGGAAATCAAGTAGGTAGCTATAGTCTAGGTCAGATGCTGGAGAGCAAATGCCCCCATATGAAGAGCATCGTGTGGGCCACCAGATGGAGACTACTACAATGAATTTTTACTAAGTAGGTAAGACATACATGGACAACAAAAGACTTATAAATGCTTCAGGATCTAGGATTGGACTTGCATACGAGGACCAATATAGCAATGCATGAAGTGCATCAGATCTGAGTATAGACAAGGTTACAGCAGAGACTGGGTCCAGATGAGGTCTCACAATATTGAGTATAGACCAAGGTACAATAGAGATGGTTGCTGGAATTTTGGTCAAAGGTCTAAGGTTCAGAGTGTGACAGTACGAGAATCTAAAAAAGGTAAGCTGTCAACATCAGTTGAGTCTCACATGTGACAAACTGTCATATCAGGTCCTATACATAGTCATGGGTTCATTCCCTCGCCTATAAAAGAGGTTCGGTGAGGCTCAGTGAGTAATGATGTTGGATGAGTGATTGAAAGAGAAAGCTTGTAAAAGAATCAGAAATTCAAAGGTTACTCAAGTGAGTCAAATAGTGAAGAATACAAAAAAAAAGTTCACTAGTCTGCAAAAAAGAATAAATAGGTACAGTAGAGTCCAGATGTTGGATATATGCAAAGATATGGGTTTTTCATGTTTTGTACAAGTTAACTACCTTGTAAAAAGTTGTTATCTTATAAGTCATAAAAAAGAAGATAGTGAACTCATCTTTTGGCTTGACTAAACCGGTCACTAAAGAAAGACTGGACTAAGCTCCCGATTATCAGTTGATAACGAGTATCTGAACCAATATATTTAGAATTGACCTGCTTGATATATCTTGTAAGCCATAAATAAAAAGATAGTGAACTCACCTCTTGGCTTGACTAAACTGGTCACCAAGAGAAGACTGGACTAAGTTTTCGATTATCAGTTGATAACGAGTGTCTGAACCAGTATAAATTCTGTGTTCCTCATTTTTTTTTCATTGCTTGATATATTTAGAACTGTTTGAAATTGATCATTACATCAACACAGAGACAAACTCATACAGTTTGTGTCTGTTGCAAACTACGTTAGTAGTCTACGTAGAATAGTAGTGTTCAAAGTTTTTAAACCGTAGCAATCCAAAGCAATATCTTGGATCAACCTATTCATCCTCCTCTAGGTTGAATATTTGGACCTAACACTGTGTTTGTCTTTGCATATTCTCCTAAAATAGGTGTCACTTTACATGAAGGTTGATGACAACTCATTTTACAGGTGGTTTGTAGTCTAACCTTTTTGCTTATGTCAAAAAGGGAAAAGGGAATGGATGGTTAGTTAGTTATTTTTATTATGCCTTTTTGTCTTGTTTAATTTTTGACTTATCCTCTCTTCTGAGTTGCTTATGTGATTCTGTCTATAGTTTTCTTTGATGTCTTTAAGTGCTCTTTATTTGATTTATCTTGTTCTCTGGTTATCAAATGTAATTGTCTATGCTCCTTAACATGTTAGAATGAGACTATTTTGAGCATAAAGGCTCGTCGTGTCTATAGGAACATAATCTATTGCGAACTTCTGTGAGATTATGCTGCCTTGATCATGTCTATTTAGCATCTAGAATAGGAACTATCAATATTAATCCAAGGATATTGAGTCCCTTTAGGGTTTTCTGAACTAGCTCATTCAGAAGAATTGGATCATGAAGGTATGAGTTGTCTTGGTCATTAAATTTATTTATCCTATACTTTTATGACCATCTCTGTTTGCTATCATCAAAAGGGGGGAAATTGTTGAACCTTGTGATGTATTGATGATGACAAACAATAAAGCACTAATGATTTACAAGTTTGATGATGTGTAGGTACAATGTTCAAACTTGAGGGAATCAGATGGATATAAGATTGCATATCAAGAAAGTAATCAAACTTCAATCCAAAGATGATAACTCGAGTACCATACACCAAGACTACAAAGATGAAGTTGTAGATCTGTCAAGTAGTGTAAAACGATGTTGTAGATAGATTGGTACTTTTGTCTATTAATTATAGTACTGATCACACAGGATTTGAACTACCTTGAACATATTTTCGAAAAGAACCTAACCTTGATGCAGAACTGTTTCTTGTCACAGTGACAGTCCTGTAATAGAATTTTTCGGGTAGTAGTTTAAAAGAGATTTTTCGTCTTTTTAAATTAGATATTTATCTAAAAAAATTATCTTTTAATCTGCAGAATATTTTTTAAACGAGGTAGGGTCTTAGGGTTTTACAAAAACGGTAGATCTTTCAACAAATGTCTATTTTTACGGGATAGTGGCTACGTTTTTTTGTTTTACCATAACAGTTTTCGATTTAACCACGTTCTCCATGACTCCATCTCTCTATAAAATGTTGTTTTCACTATTTAAGAAGATGGAAAAGATGCTGATGGATTATCAATTCACAAAGTACAAAAATTGCAAAGGATTTTTCAAGGTGTTCTTGTGAAATTCAAATATGACGAATCAAAAGGTTCGATGCTTTAAATCATAAAACGTATAGTCGATTCTGATGTGCTCATAGCTATGCCGATCGACAATGTATCATTTTGTATCATTGTTTGAGCCTGTATTGTTTTTTGTTTACAACAATCACTTGTGGAGTGGATTGTTGCGTAAAGAAATCTTAGACTAAGTAGATATAGGCGACTACAATATAGGAGATGTTGTATTGTAGTTCTCCTTGTCTTAGGATAGACTTGGTGAAAGGGTTTGTAATAGGGTTTACAAGTTTGGAGTCTTGTAATAGAATTTGTAAGCTAGAGGTGATAGATTGTATTTAGTGATGTAATAATACATTGTTGTGTCTCTACACTTAATGTAACTCCCTGACTTAGTTGGAAACGAACTGGTGTAAACTCTGTGTTTTTATGATTCTGCACTAATACATTGTTGTGTCTCTACACTTAATGTAACTCTCTCACTTAGTTGGAAACAAACTGGTGTAACTCTGTGTTTTTATGATTCTGCACTAATCGTCATTTTTCTGAACCGAGTCATTTGAATTATAAT
>LIEC01001112.1:25388-56037 GCA_001925005.1 Drosera capensis | reverse complement strand
ATGACAGTATTGGATTATGAAAATCCAGCCTCACTTATCTTGTAAAATGGGGATTTTCATGTGGTAGTCTACTTAATGAAATTAATGGTTCCATCTTGATAAAACAATGATATCTTAGAATATGACACAAATATCACATACACCACAAAACTCATAATTCCAGAAAGTAATCATGCGGAGATCTTCAACCAGTGAAAAAAAGGAACGGAAATATGAAAAGCAATAGATGAAGATAACATGAGCAGAGTGCGAACTCACCAGCACGCGTATGCGATTACAAACTTCACCAAACCAAGCTTCCATGTTGCATATTCACACTTCTCGGTCAAAACAAATCTGCAACACCATCCAGAGAATCAAAAATTGTGTTCGAAAAAGCAATCAGATAAGTCCAAGAACCAAGTCTCTGCTCCAGAATCATACCAATCTATTAAGGGTCAGAGCATGCCACTAAGTGCCATCACATGACATGACATTCAAACAGATACGGCGCGCGTCGCACGATAAACTGTACTTGATAGTTCAATCACAAGCTGCGGCACTAAGATCCAAGAGAGTTGTAGCATAGATCACTATATAGAATGACACTAGTATCTTGTTATAATTTCCGAGCCTGTGATAATGCAAGTTTCTACGCAGCAAAAGGACGAAATCTGAGGAGAGAAGAAGTGTACGAAAGACCACAAAAAACATGGTAACGACGCCACTTTGTCGAAACAGATCACCCTGCAATGAAATACGATGTAGAGAATCAGAGGCAAACATGGTAACAAATAACACACAAAAACCAAAGTTATGTGGTTCAGGAATAGACTACATTGTGGTCACACAGAATGTCTACCAATGGAACTCTTTTTGGATGAAGCTTTAAGTAAAAGATAGAGCCGTGGTAAAAATTGCAAGGAACCTCGTCTATATTGAGAATGGTAACGGTAAAAGCATCGGTAGACATTCCTGTTCATATAGTTTTTCCCGGCTGACGGCCTCCTCGAGGAGCACCACTATCGTCTGAATCATCCTCGAAAAGGAGGATGCCCAGACTTTATCGACTAGACGAGCAGCATGGTAGTGTTATTCATCGAGAAGTAAAACCCTGTTCAACACTTGATTTAGCAACGATGGGCCATGATCGTCATGACTAAAACAACGTCACAGTAGTTAATAAATGAGAGAAGGGAAAAGGAACGATAGTACGATTATTCCGTAATGCAGAGATGGAAATCATTAGAAAAAGTTGGTGGCACTAATGTTAATGATTAATTAGCGGTGATAACAATCATTTAAAACAGATGCACTCCCATTTGACAGTCCATTCATGAACTGAACTCGGACTAATGTGATAGTCACCATTGCGCTTATTACTAATTTGACTTGCGAATATGATACTCCATTATAAAAAGCAAGTAAAACACTTGAACTGATTAAGCTTTCAACACTTGATATCTCTAACCTTTTATCAGCCGGAAAAGCCGAAAGAAAAGCATGGTGCATTTAAAAGCGAAAAAATCATGCTTAGAAAGAAGATAACCACAGCCAAGAACTGCGTTGATGATTACATAAAGAATCTAAATCATCCACTATCTTGTGTGCCAAGAAGCATACTAGACATCCATATACTTCATCAGTTCTAATTAAAAACTTCAACCATCAGTATCTGTTTCTAAACTATTTGAACCAACTACTAAAACCAAAAGCATATACCACATCAACAAATTATTTCCTATTTACCCCTCCAAAGTCTATAATACTAACACAAACCTCAAAAGTAGTTAAAAACTTTTTACTCCCCTCTAAGCTTCAGAGGATCGCGTCAGTATTAAAAACTTTGACCCTGGCGCTTGCTTCGAAAAGTCACAGCAGGACTCAGAACATGACATTACCAAGTCCTTCATACATTTTGGGTCGACATGGCCAAGTTATCAACAATCATGTGAAAACGAGAGACACATGGTCATTTCTATCTTCATCATCCATCAAGGAGACGAATGGAACTAAAAGTGACTTCTCAATACCTTGTGGGAGAATTTGAATCAGAACTCCTTTATTAGTGGAACATTAAAGGAAAGGTAAGAGTTGGATAGAGACTGGCATAGTCCAAGATTCCTAAGGTTTAATCACCAATCTAACCTAGAGTTAGACAAGAGATTATAAGCCAAAAAATTAAAAAAAAAAAAAAAAAAAACCAATGGAAAAAAATTGGAGCAACACAAATATTAATAATTTATATAAAATGATCAACTCCTGTGAATTTTTTTTTTACTGATCCTTCAAAATAACTTACCTACACGTGAAAAGCTTTGCCTCAACTCTTCTTGCATACAATTCATCACATCCTCATTGGTTACGCCACAATAGAGCAATCACGACGACGTCGGTATCCATGAGGCATCAAGTCTGAAGTTCCAAAACCAAAAACCTTGTCAGTTTATTGGCCGTCTCCTGTATAATCAGTGAAAGCCAGGATTCATGAATAAAAATCTCTATGGCCACTACTAAAAAGGGTAGCAACTTGCACGCAAAGATTCTGCAAAAGGCGAAACTTTTCTACCGGTAACATAAGGCACAAACATAGGTTTTAACTCTCGGCCCAATCGTAACTCAAGAACAAGAGTAACAAGCAAAGGATTCAACAGAAAAGCTTTAAGCTAACTAAAAAATAATTAGAATCTGTAATATGTCAAAGCTAGACCTATTGATATCTGAGTAAAGCTCTGCAGTTTGGTAAAAAGCTAAGGCCGCTAACTGACAGAATAAGCAAATATTTGAAAGTTGAAACCACCTCTTTCAAGTGCAGCCATATTTATAAAAGCAAAAAAACCCAATTGGCATCCACGTCGCAATGAGGATATATCACAGGGTTTGTGTGCTACCTCGTGATTTAGGCATTTCAGAACCACTATAAATACTAGCACATGCCTCATTTTTGGTATAGGCTGGAGCTGGAATTTTCAGGGTATGAACCTTATAATCTCTGCCTAAAGTCCACACAACTGCAAAATAGAAGACAAACATCTTCTGGTTGTGTGCGCCCACAATAATCAGGTATAGGACCATCAAAACCACAGCTTCGCCTGAGTGCCATATCGGTTCTGCTTTGCGCCGTCTCTGCTAACAAGAAGCCCGCAACAACCGCCGAAAGAGGATTTCAGCAAAGGTCAGTGGTCTAATAATAGTCAGAGGGTTCGAAATATATGTTCGGGTTGGGTAAGGTTATCTAGGTACAAGCACAAATTATATCCATGCCCAGAGTAAGAGTCGCATTGAGTTGTACTCTCCCATACCCTGACGTGATAGGTAGCCTATGCCACCAAGTCCTGATAAACATATCTGCATCAGGGTGTTATAAAAAAGAGTTGTACTCTCCCATACCCTGATGTGATAGGCAGCCTATGCCACCAAGTCCTGATAAACATATCTGCATCAGGGTGTTATACTTGATGAAATTAGTGTTATACTTGATGAAATTATATCTTCTACACCCAGTCCATCAAAGTTCCAACTACTTCATCAATTTGGGTGCTATACTACAGCTACTAACCACATTACTCTGCCGTCTTGCAGATAAGCACCATGAATATTTCCTTCTCGGTTTGCAAGCAAGTACAGCCTATAGTGAGTTTCCCAGGACTCGACATGGGATCTTACCACCTCCGGCATCAGAAAGAAAAGCTTGTTTTCGTGATGGGGGCTACTGGAACAGGAAAATCAAAACTTTCTATTGACTTGGCCACTCATTTCCCAGCAGAGATTGTAAATTCAGACAAGATTCAAGTCTACAAAGGGCTCAATACTGTCACCAACAAAGTCACAGAAGAAGAATGCCGTGGAATTCCCCACCATCTTCTGGGAATGGTTGATCCTGAAGATGATTTCACAGCAACTGATTTCAGACACCATGCAACCCTCGCCATTGAGTCCATCCTCAAGAAGGACAAGGTCCCCATCATAGCAGGTGGTTCTAACTCATACATAGAATCCCTAGTGCATGATGAAGCCTATTTCCTTTCAAGATATGAGTGTTGTTTCCTATGGGTCGATGTTTCCCTACCCATCCTCAAATCCTTTGTATCGGAGAGGGTTGATCGAATGATGAAGGATGGATTGGTTGAAGAGGTGAGAGGTGTATTTGATCCAAAGGCTGACTACTCTAAGGGAATATGGCGTGCAATCGGAGTTCCTGAAATGGACCAATTCTTACACGCCGAAGGGAATGCTGATCAAGACACATTGATGCATCTCCTTGACGAGGCGATCAAGGACATCAAAGATAACACCTACAAGCTAGCAGTTACACAGCTCCAAAAAATCCATCGCCTAAGGGACTTTTGGGGGTGGAAACTGCACCGAATAGATGCTACAGAAGTCTTTCTGAAGCGTGGGGAAGAGGCCGAGAAGGCTTGGAAAAACTCGGTGCTAAATCCAAGCACCATGATAGTGGGTCAGTTTCTGCGCCAGGATAACAGGTTCAGAACCATTTCACCAGGAGCCAGACCTCCCATTATCAGGAGAGCTCAACCAATGATAGCTCTAGCAACGGCAACACACTAAACCGGATTGTCACGAGGTTCCTCGTCCAAACGACATATAAAATCAGCAGCAGCATCTTGTGCCATATAGATCCACTCTCTAATATTTTTCGCATTGTTTACTTTCACCTGCTTTTATTTTACTTCACCTAGGATGAGAGCTCTTTCTACAAGGTTGTCAGACCGTTGAGGTTTTGTACAGTTCATGGGTGTATAATAGAAAGTAGAGCTGGCCACCAAGCTACAAGAGCCCCCAAAGACTTGTGACTTTCATCACGACTCTTTTTTAAATTATTTTTTTTCTAATAATAACAATAATTGTGGGCCTCCACCAATTACATGGGAACCAAAGCGTGTGATGGATTTCCTTTTTCGGCTTCTAGCTTCATTCCAATCCTCAATAATATCTAATTTGGTCGATATGTTCAGACGTATTATTCCTCGATCATGACGGGCAGATATATTTATAAATGGATATTCAACAGCTCAGCATCGGTTCGTCCTATTTTCACATATTTTTCAATAATATAAAACAAGGAAAAGTACTAAACTGAATTTGCCAAGCACCAAAATAACCAAAAAATAAAATAAAATAAAAATACAAATAGCAAAACCCATGTCCTATTCTGGGAGAATAAAGATGAATGAAACATCAAAGCAAGGTTTGCAAAACCGGAATCAGAATTTTCAAAAATGATTCGATACATCGATTTAGTTGTGAACCGGATGAAAACATATCAGTTTAGATCAATCTGCATTGGTTCTTTTCTTTCTTTCTTTTTTTTTTTAGGAAAAAAGTATAATTTTATTTCAAAATAATCAATAATCATTATAAAAAGATATACATTACAATCAATAAATATAAACATAAAACATTTGTTAACAAGTATCACTACGATATCCAAAATCACCGAATGACGAGCGTCTTCAATAAAAGAAAGAATGACATCCACATAATACCCGCAATGTGCTTTTTCATATGTTGTACAGGCATATGAAAAAAAAGAAAAAAACATAAAGAGGAGAGGGAAAAACATATTTTGAGCTATATACTAATCGAATCAGTCTAACTAAGATTGGACCGGCTGGTTCAGAGGATGAATTGGTAATTGAATCGGCCGATTCAGCCGATTCAAGACCGATTCTGATGAACCACCGATTCAACCCATTAATCAGAACCCGTTTCCCAAAATCGATCCGGTTCATCCGTGAACTGACCGATTCAGTCCGCATGCATCACAGATAGAATATGTACCTTGATTAAGCTGCTTGGAGAGGCTAAAACATCGATTGATCACCAATACGAAGCCATTGTGGCCTAGCAAGTTGGACACATGACAAGCTTTTAGAATATGACAGATCAAAGAAAGTAATGACGAACGATTTGCAGGATGTGGATATTAGCACTATTTGTTAGATAACACATCAACATATACTGTTTATATAAACTCATAATACAGAAGTCATTTGATGGATGGCAATAGAATACTGTAAGTTGCAGCATGATACTGATGCTAGCTTACTTGAAATGCGCTTACGAAGCTTTATAGGCTGAAAACGAACATCGTGCAACAAAGTGAACTCAACAAGGACCATAGACTAATATTATTAAGTTCACCAAACGTTAATGCCTGAGTTTATGTATTCCGATGTGGTACAAAGTTCTCGGAGATAAAAATATGAATAGAACTTTCTTTAGCAAAAATAGGAGGAAAACTTCGGTAATACATTTGTTGGTCATCAGTTTTGTTTCATATAAAGGGCCTCGTGTCAAGATACTCTACTGCATGGGACATAAACAGAACAATGAAAAGTGGTTAGAATATGGATGTGATACTAGTGAAATCGACCCAACCATATGAACCACCAAATAGTTGTTCCCTAGGTGCAAGTTGCACAAAGGGATATCTGATACTGAATGTTATCACACAGTGCACCAGAAAGGGAACATGAATGAAGGTGGCGACAGACCGGAACTGCTGTATTTTCTCCATCATTGTGCCCTTCTATGCGATTCTCAAACATATCAACAGAGCTATATGGGGCCAATGACAGGGAAATGAACCCTTAGGTCACTACAGAAGTACACATTGAGTGGTCATATGAACTCATGATCATCCTTAATGGGTACGTAACGACAAAAGTAGTTTAACTTGAACACCATACAGCATTAACAAGTTTCATGATAACATCAGGATAAGCAATAACAAGTTGCCCAAATATTTATTTCTTGGGTTACTCCTGGAATACTACCTAGTATGTTAAAACGTTTGGGAAACAAAGTCTGCCAGCTTATAATGAGTGAGAGGCAAAAACGACCAGTTAAAAGGAATATCAAAACATTCTGAGAGTGACAACATTTGGATGGTCTTTCAAACCTTTAAAAAATATTGCAAAAGTTAGTTGTTTGGCTGTGCTACAACCCCATTCAACACAAAGATGCACCAAAAAGAAAAAGGAGAGAAGATATCATAAGATCTCCAAAATAATTATAAAAAAAAAACATCAATAAGGGGAGCAAAAAAATCGCAATTGAAGTTCATTGATAGATTGTTTCATGTAGACAACTAAAACAAAAGATAGATGGCAATACCTTCTCCCAATTCTGAGCATTTTGCTGATTGCATGTCCAGCATTGACGCATGTATGGAATAATAAGATATATGATTTGACAGCATTGTATTGTTTGACAGGAATATTAGATAGCTCCAAATAACAGAGATGTAGAAAATGAAGCCTGGTATAAAAAAAAAAGCATCAGCTTTTGTCAGCTACATGAAAAAAAAAGTGATGCATGCAGCCAAAATTAAGAGTCTATGAAATGTGGCTCCGAGGAAAAGTAGATTCGCCGACAAATAGTTTGAAAGGATTTGGAAATAGTACATACATCAAACTAAAACATCACTTCCAATGCGTAAGCTTGCACCTTCCAATCTGTAAAAAAAAAAGGTGCTATATGTTATGTAAGGTTAAAAGTTGATTTTTGCTTGGAATTCATCGATTGCAGTATCAGAAATGTAAGAAATCTACGTGTTTTGCAAGCACCACATAAACATAGTCAAAGCTCGACAAGTGCATAGTTCACGGATAAATTGCTAAGTAAACCATGGCACTCATACTCAATTTGCTTTCGTTGTCAGGAAATAAATAACAAAGTTGACTTCCATAGACCCATTATCCACAGAAAGGTCACAACTCGATCCAAGATGACCTAATATTATCCTTTCTGTTATAGATTTCGTTATATTTGAATGTAGAATTTCATGCAACAACAGAAATAATAACAATAAAAACAAATCACAGCCTTTATTTATGATATGAGTCCACTTCGATCAGCTGCAGGGTCTCATCTTGACTCATTGTCAAGACAAGAGAGAGAGAAAAAGGTACTAGGACATCCATATATGGAAAAAAGACAAGCACACCCCCTTTTTTTGTCCTTCACATGGATATAGTAGATGGTGATGACCCAAGGTAGATTAGGATATGGTGCACTGCATAGCCCACTCAAACAAAGCCATTAGTTTTTTTCCTTTTCAGCCAAAGGATGAGGATAAAGATCAAGCAAGTCATAGGCATTATCCAAAAAAATGTCATTCAAGCAGGTGTGATCTTGTCTCATGCACTTAAACAGGCAAAAGTTTGTAATCATCCTAAAGATAGAAAATAGGATGACGACGACTAAGTCACATCAGTCTTAGAGAGTTACAAGACAAAACCATCTAGTTCTTGTACGCGACTTTGTCGCCACAAGTCAACGGCGCATATGTTTCTTCCTATTTCTTAGTCATCAAGTTTTTAGGTGCCATGTAGCACCTGGATCAGAGAAAATTCTGAAGAGGAGGATCCCCAAGGCATATCAGCCGGCACACAACTGTCCTTCATACGAAACTCAGGACAAAAGGAAAAAGCGAAAAGGGTTAAAGGGGCATGGGGAAGAATGCCATAGATGGACAAGTCTAAAACATGCAAATTACCAAGAAGAAGACAGGATTTACAGTCCAAAGAAGGAGAAAGAGACACAATACTACGGGAGAGGCACTTCCACTTACACCAGAAATTTAACATAAATTCAAGCAAAATCAGACTTGGAGTTATGCACCAGATAATTTACATTTAACAGACATTAATAATACTGATGGGCTTAAAAATTTGCAATACCAGAGCTCAGCCGAAGCGCAAGCCACTGCATGAGGCTCATCACATTCCCAAGCCACACCAATTTTGATAAAAGGCTTAACAACTAATGTTCGTATCATAGTCCATGTAGTTGAATAATTTATGATTGACAATGAGGCCTAAATGTATACTTAAAGCAGTTATTAGGAACCACTATGGTTTCTAGGACTCTTCAAAGTCGGATGGAATATCCTACATGCCTCCAGATGGCAACTTATGAAGACTGGATACGAGACAGCTTAAATCACAAATAAGTAGTCGAACCAGAAAAATATCCTCCTACTCTACCTCCAAAAAAGGCAATTTCTCCCTACCAACAGTCAGTTTCAG
This sequence comes from Drosera capensis, assembly GCA_001925005.1. Lineage (NCBI taxonomy): Eukaryota > Viridiplantae > Streptophyta > Magnoliopsida > Caryophyllales > Droseraceae > Drosera > Drosera capensis. Next base: position 47,002 of record LIEC01001112.1, on the reverse strand, counting down.
ACTCATCCTAGAAATAGAGTGCTTTATTTTGCTAGTCCTGGCTAGAAGTGGATGGTACCGCGCTCTGATCATGTCACGAGTGTCCACCTGGATTTTACTTATTCCGGACCAATACAATGCTTCAAAACGACAATTACACACAAGTGAAGAAATCCTGAAACTACTCTGAAAAATAAGAGACCCAGCAAACACAGTATGTTTGAAAACCTAAAATAGATAAAACTCACCAAGCATTCAGTTTCAATCCCTTGATCATATCCCCTTGTGTTAGGGTTGCATCTTTTATTGAATGCCAAAAAAACCTAACTGTTGTCTAGAAGATGAAATTTATTACATCATGCCTGATGCACCACAAGGAATACAAATTTTCAGTACATAAAGACACCATATAACTCAATCTACCCACAAACACTGAATCAACGTCGTCAGAGAACAACCCTCAGTACACAAATGATGAATATAAAAGACGAAACCAATATGATTCAAAATTTTCCTCTACTAGGTTAGCTAACCCGCATACATTCAGTGTATTGGAAGAACATGCCCAATGGAGGTTAGGCAAGGTCCATAACACTTGTGCCTTGTGTAGCATTTAATATGTACCGGAGCATGCCAGCCATATAACAATTGTGATAACTAAATTTCCCCAGCATGTTCCTTATTCAACTACCACACCTCCCAACACTCATATGAGAACTATCTTAGAACATACAGATCGAGGTATACAGTTTATCAGTCATACTATCATCGCCTCAATTTTCAGAGATCAGAATCTATATTTTTTACTGCTCCCATACCACAATTTCGACTGAGCTACTATAGTCATAGTCTCCTTAGCCCGTCAAAGAACTAAAAGTCTAAAACCATAAATTCAGCCTGACTTTCACATGACCAAACCCTAGAATCGGATTGAATAAGATCATAATATCACGATTCTCATTACCTTGTTTTCAACGACCATCGATATAACAAGTGCATACATGCATGCTCACATTATCATCTCCGCCACCACAAACACAACCGAATCATCAGCAACGACACAACACGTTACATTGGAAACCCTAGTCGCATGACACTGGTGAATCGGTGCTTAGTAATTTCAATTTATGCCGCAAATCGCAAACCGAGCACAGATTTCCTATCGATTAAACGAAGATTCAACAAACGGATTCAAATAGAGGTTCGATGATTGCATGCGAATCAGCAAGATGTCTCGCATTGACGAAGAAGTGCAACTCGAATTGAATTTTGCAGAGATGATGAGAGAATTGCAAGTACCTCTCAAATCGCGGGGATCTCAGATCTGTGCTTCGGATTCGAGCCTCGATTCGCCGCCATCTCTTCTAGGGCATCAACGAAACCCAAGTGACTTGGGGTGTTTGATTTTGCGTTCGTTTCAAGCATCCAGCGCCAATTCTTGCTTGTGGTGGGACATTATATAGTTGGACTTGAGTTAGAAAAGAAAGACAATGAGGTAACTGATAACATGTCCAAAAAATGTCATGAGATATTACCTAGCGTAGGAGTACTAATTTGTGTCTTTATAACGATTTAATTTACAAAGTTGTTGATCAAAAATTAGATGGTTGATATATATATCTATGCAGTTTTTTCTTGGATTAGAAAATGGTTTGATAATCTTATAACTTTACATGTAATGATTCATACTTCATAATGACGATGAGGTACTTGAGATTGTATTTGCGGCGATGATGAATATGAAATTGTAGCTTTGTAAGTCATCGATGGAGATTTAAGATGACAATTCAACGATAGAGATAATGATGACGACTGATAGAGTCCTTTTTTTTTCCTTCCCTTGCCATCTAAAATAAGTGATCACACATTTTCACTTAAAAAAATAACAAATTCATATATTATCATTGAAAAAATATTGTTCAGATGACGAGATATATAGGAAAATATCCACGTTTATATATTTTTAATAAAGATAGTTTCATATGTGATGGAAACTCTCTGATACTCAACAATTTATTCCTCCTTATAAATTTACTGAATTTATGAAGATGTAAGGATGATCGAAACAATACACTTTATTAATATGGTGGAAAAGATTAAAACACTCGCACATTTAATTACTTACCAACTCAATCGAAACAATACACATTTTTATGGGCATAATTTACTCTTACACATGTAGACTTTTACTTGATTTTTGGATTATTCTCGGATGATCTTACACCAATTACATAACCCCTATTTATACTACTTATCTTCTCAAATAGACAGTAAGGATTAAAACGATCAAATTGTTAGACGAGATTCTATAACATTCTCATAAAATAATACCAAAAATATTGATTTAGATATTTTTATGGAACCTTTTACACAATATTCTAGAACCTTAACATATAAAAATCCAAACAAAATATTCAATGGCTAAGTCAATAATCTTAGATTTTGGCTTAGTATTAGAGTTGAGCTAAGGCTTATAATTGATCTTGGACTTGGATTGGTATTGTTAGCTCCAACAAAAACCACTCTAAATTTCATTGAGTAAATTATCAAAAATTATAGATTTTCGAAAAAAATCCTAAAAAAATACACATGATATTTTATTTAACAAAAACTATAATTTCACACGTATAATCCAATCACCCCCTCTTCCTTTCCTCTTCCACTCGAAATCCAAAATCTAACCGCAACCATCACCTTTAGCTCCTCGTCCTCTTCCTCTATCTCATCATTGTCGGTGACGAAAACTGTCATGGGAGGACATACGTTCTAATTGTCTCAGATATCTTTCTTGTAGAGGAGAATGATGCACATAATGTCACGGTTGGAGTTGATGAGGGATCCGGTGGCATCAACGAGGGTGGAGACGGGGATGGAGCATACATTAACGGTATCGTCGGCGAGAGAGCTCATGAGACAGGAGGTGCTGTCGTGAAAGGTCGAGTCGAAGAGCCAAAGATCTTGGTCGAATTGGATCTCAATTGCGACATTTACCTTATTGATGATTATTTATATGCAAATTGCAAGCTAACAAACACTAAAACTACGGGTAAAGAAGTGGAACGAGTGCAGCTGATGGTTCGATCAATATTAAGAATCAATATTCTTGTGAAGTGCTGAATTCCAATGCCAAGCCAACACAATTCCGAGAGTTCAATTACTCTGAAACAAAATCCATCCATGCGCTTTGTTTTTTTCCCTTCGGACGTTCTCTTTTTTTTTTTTTTCCTTCGGACGCTTTATTTTTTCCCTTTCAGGCAATCTATTTTTTTTCTCTTCAGACGCTCTGTTTCGTTTTGAATTGACGCTCTATTTGAATCTTCGACGAGGTGGCCGGATTCCGACGATGTCTCCGGTGAGGTGATGGTGATGATGGAAGTTGAGGTGGATGTAGGGATTAATATGGGATGGAAAAGATGTGGGATTTGAATATGTTGTTTCAAATTTTGTATGGTTTTGGAATTATGTTTCCTTATGTATTTTTTTAGGGTTATTTTCATCCTTGTGTAGTTTTAGATAAATCACCCAAATTCATTCAATCTATTTATATATATATATAACTAATTTAGTTTTTTTTATCAAAGTTTGGTTAGTCTTATATTAATTATAATATTACATATTTATGATTATATTTAACCTAATTAATTTACCATGATTTTTTATTTTTTCTTTCATTTGTTCATCTATTTGATTTACAATGATACTTCATTTTCTGTTGCATATGTTCCATTGATGTATATATATAAATAACTAATCATTTATCTCATTTATCACTTTAATGAGTTAGTATACAAACTAAGATAATTCTACAATAGAACTACTTTATTTAAGAATAAGTGAAATTCAAATATTATTATTTTTTGTTGTATGAGTAACAAGGAATTTATTTTATAAATATATATAAAGTAAGGTTTGTATTTCTAGATACAAAAATTTTGGTTTGTTTCATTACCAAGTTAATAACACGTAATATTTATGATGAAAGACTTAATCTATTTTATTATAATTACACTTTAATTTTATTGCCTAATGTTATATTGATATGACACATGTTAAAATAGAAAAAAAAAACAACAACAATAGCAACAACACATGATTTAATTGATTGTAATTTGAATGGGTTAGTGTAAAAACTAAGATAATTTTATGATAGAAGTAACTCGTTCGAAAATTAAGAGAAATTCATTTTATTGGTCTTCCTTTATTTTATAAAATTGAAATGCATTGGTTAACGATCATGTTCTATTGTATCTTTTTTTCATTGAAAAAATTAAAAGAAAAAAGGAATGCTATTTATTTAGGTTTGAAAATGGTAAAAATTGCTTATCATATATTGAGGACTATGTGATGGTATTTCTTCTTATTTTGTTATAATAAATGAATAGCTATATATATTATATTCAATATAAAGTTATCCAAAACGTGAATATAATTGAAAAGGTTATAAAATCAAAAAAAATATAAAATTACTTTAAAAAGATTAAAAGAAATAAATTTATATTTTTGTATAAAAACAAGGTTAAAGACTTGTCACGATGGATTGAAAATACGAAAGAGACTATAGTTAGCACTTTTTCTACTGTTCATCTACCATTACTCTGATGGTGCTCCTAATTCGATGGTAGTAATAGGATATTATGTATTATGTATTATGTATTATGTATTCTATATTTTGTATTGAATATATATATGCTAGAATGGTATCTAAGGATATTAAGTTTTCTTTGCATATGGTATCAGAACAAGGTTGAACTTCTCTCTCCCTCTCAAACACTTTCTCTAACTAAAAAAAAAGCCCACGCCGTCGTCGCCGACGCCGCCATCGTCGCCTATCTGCTCAGATCTCCCTCTTCCTCCTTCGGCAAGCTCTCCCTCCCTCGGATTTACCTCTCTCGTCTCGGATCTTCGGACAACTTCGCGACAACCACCTTCAGCCTCCATAGCTTCCGCCGTCGTCGTCGTCGCAATCGTTGCCGCCGCGACGTGATTTTCTAGGTTTTTGTGGCTCTGATACCATATGCAAAGAAGACTTGATATGTAGCTCGGCAGGCCCAAGTATTCAGCTTTTCGTAGACGAAGATGGACTCGCTTGGTTCCAACTGATGCTTGGGATCGTTTTATTACTCGACCGTTTCAAGTTTGGATGAACAAGAACTTGAAAAACAGAACAGTGATACTCAATGTCACAGAATGACGATAGTGATGATCATTGGTCAGGAGGCTTTGTGATTAACCTTGGCTTTTGTTCTGCAATGATGGCTGAGTTCATGAAGTTGGGCCAGCCTCTTTTTGGGGTTCCATACTTTGGGTCTTTATGTTCATAATGATGTCATGCTTGCTTTTGGGACTGCGGAAAAACAAATCTTGATTGAACCTATATTTGCTCAATGGATACAATCAGCTCATGGGAAAACTTCATATGGCTTCGATGTATTTTTATCGTCAACGAGCAGCCCTGCAGTCAATGCAGGTTACTGGTATGGAAGCATGGTTTCTCGGATATCGTTGTGTAATCTTATAAATTAATTCACTAGCAATAACTGTTCTTATTCAACGGGAGTCAAACTTAGCTCATCCTCACTTTCACCTTGTCAAACGTTACAGACAGCTTCTTGACCGTGATTGGGAGGAATTGATACAACATGTGTATGGAGAAGGAAACAAAGTGGTAGATTGGCTAACAAATTTCGTCCATAATATTCCATTTGATAATCATATGTAAGATCGTCCATGTGAGGATTTCTATTTCATATTGTTAGATGATATATTACAGATTCAATCCGTTCGTGTTATTTATAAAATTTAAGACATAGTCACGATGATAACGATTTTATATCCATCAAAAATATCAAAATAAAAAAAGCGAGGTGGTTATAAATATGGGTCCTCGTAGTCACAATCTCACAAACCAGTGTCCAGACCTAACTCCAAGCCTAGCCTCCGAACCAACCCCTCTATTTTTTTCCCATTTCCCCCAAACAAAAAACCACATCAATCCACCAAAAAATAAAAAATAAAAATCCCGTAGACGCTAATCGAAGACGAAGAGAGACTGGACTCGACTCATCATCGTGTCAGATTAGCCCGCGCCAATTTCAAACGATAATTCAAAGCGCCACCACCAGTGTTCGAACTCACTCGCGGCCATGCCGACGGAGGTGGATCGCCGCGTACGGCGACGTCGCTGGACGAGGAGATCGAGAAGACGAAAACCCTAATCTGCGCACTCAACCTCGTCTCCCGCGACCTTCCCCTCCCTCCCCATCTCCTAGCCTCCGTCTTCTCCATCTTCCACGGCGCTGATGGTGGCGCCGATGATGATGGTGGTGGTGGAGACGGTGTCGATGCGGAGTCGGCGTCGAGTAAGGTATGGTGGAAAAAGAGGTGGTTGAATTATGATTTAGATGTGTGTGACGGATTATCTGAGTTGTTGTGTTTGGATTTGATGTGGTGTGTGGTGAATGGTTGGTTTGTTTGATTGGGGAAGGATTTGGCTTTGGATGTGGTGGATTGTTAGGTGGATCGGAGTACTGCGTGATTTTGGGTGTGTTTTGATTGTGTGTTCGTTACTGGTGATGTGATGTAGTTTTGGGATCTGAGGTGTTTTCGATCATTGGGTGCAGTGTTGGGGTGGTTGGTGAGAGACTGGGGTTTTGTTTGGTTGGTGTGTCGCAAGGCGTATGTCTTGGTTGGATAGTGTCTGTAATACTTGGATCTCGGGTTGTGGATCTGTATGTGTCATGGATCCATCTTTGTTTTGGGGAACCAACTGATACATTTCATGTCAAAAATGTCGAGTATAAGACGGTAGTAGGATTCGTAAATTATGACCTCTCTCTTATCGCAAATGCTCTGATAGGTTGATTCCATTATGGAACCTGTTGTAAAGAAACATAAGCTGGTGATGGAAATTATTTATCTGTTTCTTATTATTTTCTTTCACCATGGTCAAGGTCATAGAGTTTGCAGCTAGTGGTCTTCAAAATTGTTCTTACTTTTTTTTTTATAGATTCATTGCTTTTGCTACTCCTGTTATGGGTGTTTTTGGGTGTGGACTGTTGGTTATGGAGGTTTAATTTCGACCAAGTGGGAGATTGTTGAGGTTGTCGACTACTTCACATCCTCGACTTATGTGCATTATGCTCACCCGGTACGAGGGTTCTGCTAAATTCGTGTATCGTTTTATTGTTCATTTTCTCGATCTAGTATCTTCAAATCTTTCATGTATATCTTCCCTGTTCTCTATCACGAACCAATTCTTTATTATTTGTTGTTTCTTTAGTGTGCTGATTAAGTGCTTGGATATTTACTGACTCATCATTGGTAAGCAAACGAGTACAGGAAGACAGGAAGGGTAGGGAGAGTCATAGACAAGGTTATGTGCTAGTTAGCACAGCAGATCCATTTCAAGTGCGTTGGTGAAAAGGAATACTTGTAGATCTCTTTTTGTGCTTTTTTGTTATGAAGGCAGGGGTTGGGGAGACACAGTTACCTACTTAAGGAAGCTTGACTTGTTTATTCCTTTTCATCAACATAGTTGGTTTCGCTAGGTGACATGCAAGAAGTTTATTATTCTTTCTGTTCGAAGTATAGTTTTTTCTCGATCGATCTATTCACGGAATCTACTTGAAACAAATTGATATGCAGGATGTTCCTGGGATGTCTAGTTATGGGGACTTGATAATGGAATTTGAAGATGCACTGCTAACCCAGAGGGAAACATGCAGTTCCGGTCAAGGATTAACTGAGCTCAGGGACAACAGATTCCTAGGCCGAGTTGAACATCGGCTTAGGGATCTAGAGGGTGTGTATGACATCGTTTCTGTATACTCCTGAGGCAGTATCGATCTGTCGAATATTTTCATGCAACTCCTGTTGTTTCACTCCATGTTTGTATCTCCTGTATGGCGTGCTTTATGAGTTGCATAGCTTAGTATGGATTAAAATACTGTTCCATGCATGTAATCTGTCCAAGATAGTCCAAAGGTTTTACTGAATGGGTGTGTCTATGTATTAGCATTTCTCTTACTGCCCAAGGATTGCAAATTCCTACCAACAGCTTAAAGTTTAGAATGCTTCTCAGTTCCTTGAGTATTCCAAAATTTTTTCAGGCTGTTGCTTTTTCCTTTCATCAAATTTGTTTCAAGTTTCTATACTTATTTTGTCTTATACAGTTTTGGATTCCAAACTTGATGCAGCTGATGTATATTTTTATTAAATTACTTGTGCATCATTATATTTATTTTTCATTTGGAGACTCTTAGCCGATGTTCTTGTGAAATTAGTAATCTTGAACTTTTCCTTTGCTTTCTCTTTTATCATGATTTTGCTCTTTTCAGTTTTGCTGTAACTTATATTTGTTCTTATATCAGAATTTCCCTCAAGTAGAGGCGAGGAGCAGTCAATGTTTGGTGAATGAATACTCACTCAACAGAAATCATTACGTTAGTGTCTGTTTTCTTTTCGTGAATGAATTCTCACTCAATGGAAGTCAATGTTTGGTGAATGAATACTCACTCAACGAAATCATCATGTTATTGTGTGTAATTCTTTTTGTGTGTGATTTTTTTTTCTGGTCACTTTCCGTTTTCCAGCTTAAGGCTTTGCAGAAGAAAGTTCGTTCTGATGTAAGTTCCGAGTATTGGCTCCACGCAAGTTGTGCATGCCCTGACAAACAGCTATATGATTGGGGAATGATGTGGGTACGTGACATTCAATATGGCATTGGAGATGCTTTTGTAGTGGAAGGTGATGGCCAATTGAGGAAACAACAGGATGCTGAGGTGCTCTTTTATCCGTATTCCACACGTCCGCGTTATCTCCAATAATGCTATTTTGGATATATAATTTTTTTTTTTGCTTAAATTTAAGTCTAGGTAAGTGGCAAGTAGACAATTAGGCTAGTTCTTGTTTTCTGAAAGTAAATCTTTTTGAGAAACAAACATCGGTCATCTAATCACACTGTTAGTTTTATTAGCACCTCATGTTAGATTCTCTGTTGATGTTTTATGCTTTATATCTATGGACTTCCTGTCGCCACATTACATCGGAAACATAAAACTTCTGTTTTGTTCCCCATAAATTTCTTCTTAAACAATAATATTATTTTTCATGGTTGATTTGAGTTTAGCTTGTCAAACCTGCCACTTACGTGATAAATTTTATATTGCAGAGGGAATTTTTCGCTGATTTACTTAATGCAGCACGTGAAATCAATGTGCAAGTCGGAGCTACACTACGACATAGGAAAGCAAGGAGCGATGGAGTCCAGGCATGTCAACTTTCTGATTTATGTCAGCTTTCTCTGCCTCACCAATAGTTTACTGTTCGAGTGAAAGTATCGTAGCGCATAATTACATTTGTGTGTCCATGTGTACATCAGTGCAACTTACTGCTGATTTGGGTGAAGGTTTTTGATTATAAGTAGTCCTTACTGTCGACCAATCATGCTGTAGGCATTCCCTTTCTGAATAATTAGAGCGAGCACGAGTGCATAGAATATCTATTTTTCTACCCAACTCCTATTTATAGTTTAGAAGTGCTAGCAGTACCAAGTTTGCAACATTGGTTTCTCACGCTTTGTGTAATTGTAGCAAAGGTTGCCAATTATATGGGAGAGATCTGCAAAGAAGAGGGGAAGAGAGTGTAACTGAGAAGTGAAGAAAGAAGGCTGACCTTTTAATGTTTCTTTTTGGAAGCTATGGCATGTAAGGCAAAGACAAAAAGCTACAAGGCAGGGGAAGTTAAGAATTCAAGCTATAAAAGCCAGAGATTAAGAAACATACATGAAACTTGTGAATGAGAGCAAAAATGAGAGGCTTACTACGTTGCTTGGTAAAACCAATGAGCTTCTTGAATCTCTTGGTGCGGCAGTTCAACGACAAAAAGATACTGAACATTCAGATGGCACTGAGCCGTCAAAGATTGACATGACTGCCAAAGAATCTGTGAAGGCAGGCAACATATTTGAAGGCCAAAGGCAGTATAACTCCGCAGTTCATTCCATTCAGGAAAAGGTAATTTTTCTTTCCCCCGCACGTTATGTCTTGAAGTAATTTTGCACTAAACAGCATCATTGCATATATTAGATAGCAAGATAGTAGACATTTTAAATAGCACATTGTAATGTGTTGGCTTCTTTCCTTTTCAATCACTTTGCTCGATGTTTTCAGTGCAGATTGTGGAAAACTGTCTTGATGAAGAAATATTTCATAGAGTGTTGATGATTGCTTGGTGTTTTGTGTGAATGTTTAAAGCACATCTTCTAATAGTGGCCATCTCTGGGCTTATGCCGCTTCACTGAAGCATCATAAAATTTGGACAAAAATTAAAAATTATAACAGTGGGACAAAAGCTATCATATGGGTGTTAGCCAGACGATACCTTTCAATTGTGTTTTCGTCAATGTTATGCATCTTTTTTCTGGATTTTTTTTTGAGGTTTTTTAAACATGCTAGAGTTCGAAATGAAGTTGTTCTTGGCAAATGACATAAGCTTTATCAAGCTCTTTCACTCATGTAATATGACAGGGCAATTCTCTCATAGATGCTTGCGTGACAACAATTGGTGCCATTGTGTGTTTTATTTCCTCAGCATCTCTAGAACGTTCTCTGTGAATCTCTTCTGATGGTATTTGTTCCATCTAAAACTAAGTTTTTCCTTTGTCTATTCTTCGGATCGAATATAAAAGTCAAACGCCAGCACTATATATATGTATAGACATCTGTTTAATTCTTGTTTTCTGAACCTGCGAACACTTAACAGAGACTTGAGATTTTTACCACTGCAGGTAACGGAGCAGCCAGCCATGCTTCAAGGTGGAGAGCTTAGACCTTATCAGGTGGAGGGGCTACAGTGGATGGTTTCTTTGTTCAACAACAACCTAAATGGAATTTTGGCGGATGAGATGGGGCTGGGGAAGACTATTCAGACCATATCGTTAATCGCATACTTATTGGAAAATAAAGGTGTTGCTGGGCCTCATTTGATTGTGGCTCCAGACAGTTAGCTTCTTATAAAGCAAACTGTCTGGACTTGAAGCCTGTATACTTCATTGCTAACCACTTGACCTTTTCTTTTCCAGTATCCACACAGTTCTCTATGATGGGCGCAAGGAAGAAAGGTCGGCACTGCAACAAAAATATTCTGGAGAGGAGAAATTCAAATGTTTCCTCACCCACTATGATCTTATCATAAGGGATAAGAAGTTCCTAAAGAAAATTCGCTGGCACTACATGGTAGTGGATGAAGGCCATCGGCTAAAAAAAGCATGATTGCACTCTTGCACGTACTCTTGTTTTAGGGTATGATTCTTGCACAATCTCCTTTGTTCTGTAACATCCTGAATCAGTGTTAGATGGATTGGTATCTTCTGATGTGCTTATTCGTCTCTTTTCACATTTCAAGATTGCCATCGAATAAGTGATGAAAACGTTGTCTGACGTATCACACTTCTAAACATGTACTTTAATTTGTGTCTTTGCCTTTTGTTATCAACAATTTTCAGTGTCTTCTCTTGCTCGTTCAATATTCTGAAGCAATCTATGTTCTTATTATAAGATTCGAAGAAGGCTTTTGTTAACCGGCACTCCAATACAGAACAGTTTGCAAGAGTTGTGGGCGCTCCTTAATTTCCTACTTCCAAACATCTTTAAGTCTGTCGACAATTTTGAGGAGTGGTTCAATGCACCATTCGCGGATCGTGGTGACGTAAGTCTCACGGAGGAAGAAGAACAGCTGATCATTCTTCCTCTACATCATGTGCGTCTTTTCTTCTCGTATTCTTGCCTCCGTTACCTTTTTCTTTATTGGATATGTCCTGAACTTGCTTTACAATACCATCAGGTTATTAGGCCCTTCGTCCTGCGAAGGAAGAAAGAGGAAGTAGAGAAGTACCTTCTGCAAAAAAAAACACAAGTCATTCTGAAGTGTGATATGTCTGCGTGGCAAAAAGTTTACTATCACCAGATCACTGACATCGGCAGAGTTGGTTTGGCTACAGGTTCTATGCTTGCAGCTTTTGCATTAATGTTTGCGCATTTACTTACATAATTCCTACTGCCAGGGCTCTCCATCAGATTAGTTGTTTGAGAAACAAAAATCTAGCATCGTACCTTGTAAAGCAAGGTCGTTTTCATGAAGAACTTAACATGACTTCACGTTGAAGGCATTTGAGACCTAATTCTTTGATTAATGAGTCAATCTCATCCTGTGGAACTAGTTTTATGTTTTTTTTAAACAAGACATTGTTGAATTTAGAGCCTAAATAAATGACTAAGAAGCAAGATATGAAATTGTCAAAACCATGAAATAGTTGGCAAATAAAGGTATCAATCATTTTAACATAATGGCTAATTAAGAGTTTGTGCTAGTGTGAAGTCGTTAATTTTAGCCGATGGCAATTGTTGACTATCATGTAGTACGCGTGAATTTTCTTCCGGAAAGATTTAACCCTTATGCACTCATGTTTCATTAGTTATTTTTTTAGGGTTTTTTGTGTAATTTTCACCCGTTGTTGATGAATAGTCTACAAATTAAGATTTTGATTAAACAACTAGAAAAAGCCAATGCCAATCTGGTAGTAATTAAATATTACACAGTTAAACATTAATGCATAAATTTATGCTTCTCTTTGAGCCTTTGTCTAATCTGAATACTTTGTTTATTTCATCCAAATGGCATCGTTAGTCTTAAATTTACTGTTGGAGATACCTAGCTAGCTACCAAAGATTTTTCGAGGTCCTTGATGAATTTAACGAAATATTTCTGCAGCTTCAAGAAAGTCAAAAAGCTTACAGAACCTCTCCATGCAGCTGAGGAAGTGCTGCAACCATCCTTACCTATTTGTGGGTGACCCTAGCCTGTGGCACATTGAGGAACTCAATTGGGCATCTGGTAAATTTGAGCTGCTTGACCGGTTGCTCCCTAAACTGCATCGAGGGGAACATAGAGTGCTGCTATTTTCACAGATGACTAAGTTGTTGGATGTTCTCCAATTCTATCTCAGAGCGTATGAGTATGATTATCTTACGCTAGATGGCTCCTCAAAGACTGAAGACAGAAGAGAGTTGCTCAAGAAATTCAATGCTCTGAATTCTCCTTACTTCATATTTCTTTTGAGCACTCGTGCTGGAGGTCTGGGTCTGAACTTGCAAACGGCCGATACAGTGATAATTTTTGATAGTGATTGGAACCCCCAGATGGACCAGCAAGCAGAGGACCGGGCTCATCGTATAGGCCAGACAAAGGAGGTCAGGGTATTTGTGTTGGTTAGTGTTGGGTCAATCGAGGAGGTTATCTTGGAGCGTGCGAAGCAGAAGATGGGTATTGATGCCAAAGTTATTCAAGCTAGACTTTTCAACACGACTTCTACGGGTATGTTGTCTTCTGTAGCTAAAGCTAATGCATTGTTCTTCCCCGTTATTTTAGTAGACTCTTAGATCTTTTTCCTCTCGTCAGGGAGACCATTTCCCATTTTTTAGTCGGAGAAAAACAAGGTGCTGGGAGATTTTGTTCGAATTGATGACAGCAGAACTATATGATTTGAATATTTCTATGGACCTTTTTCCATAGAGTGGGTAATGTGATAGGCAGCCTTGGGTTGAATCATGTAAGCCTGTAGTGTGTTCGGCACAGTAATGGCGGTGAAGTGCGATACACATCTCAGACGATCCCCAGTATCCATGTATGAAGGAGTAGATCGGAACTAGTGGGCATGTGCTTGAATCCTGTAACATCCCATCAAATGCAGTCTTGGTGTAACATCCCATCAAATGCAGTCTTGGTGAGCACATGACCTCCGCATAGGTCGTTCCGCAAGTCCAATGGGCACTCAAAGCATTCGAAGAATGTGTTACACTAGAATCCGAGCTTAAAGAATAGGGATTTTTACTTAATTCTACCTTTCTCATCCGACTTATAATCAATATGTATTTCTTTTTAGTTTTTTATTGCAGGACAAGTGGTGAGTTATTAAGTTTTGCTTTTAGATAGACGTTTTTTGTTAGTTTCTTGACATCAGATGTTCGCCATCTCCCCATTGACATTGACAATGGAAATTAACAATCAGTTATGTATATGCAGCCGAGGAGAGAAGGGGCTGCTGGAAGAGATCATGCGCAAAGGAACAAGCTCGTTGGGAACTGATGTCCCGAGCGAGAGAGAAATCAATCGCCTTGGCAGCCCGAGCTGAAGAAGAATACTGGCTGTTTGAGAAGATGGATGAGGAGAGAAGGCTCAGAGAGAACTACAGAACCCGCCTCATGGAAGAACATGAGGTACCTGACTGGGCATATACAACCCCCGATGTGAATGACGCCAAAGGGAAGGGTTTCGACTATGAAAGTGCAAACATAGCAGGAAAGAGGAAAAGGAAAGAAGTCGGATACTCTGATATACTTAACGATATGCAGAGTGGTATAAAGCAATGCAAAAGTGCTGACGGCACCTCGAACTCCATAGGCAAGGGGGAAAAGAAGAAGGAGAAGGAGAAGCAAACTCCGTTGCTGAATAGCCATTTCATGGACGATACCAATGACGTTTCTGAGGAGGAGAAAGATGATGGTATGATTTCTAGTGAGAGAAGTAGCGACGAGACTCCAGTTCCGTTGCCCAAAAAGCTCAAGGTCAAGAAGCTTGATTCCCCTGAATATAAGGATAGCGCAGGAAGTTCTAGGAATGGCAGTATCTTGACATGGAAGACCCATAAGAAAAAGAGATCGAGCTTCACCGTGTTGATCCGAAAGGTCAGAGCTCTGGTCGAAAGAGCAAGTGATGGAGCTGACGTCCTGGAAGACTGCCATTGTTGTTTGCTTCGTCATCTTGGCACCCAGATGCATCACTCGAATAATTAGTGTTTCGCTTTTGCGATTGTGTAATTGAGAAGCCTAGCTATTGCATTAGTTACATAGTTTGAACAATGACTTCCATAGATTGTTGGGGTGGTTAAATTCATGTCACTCGACTTTCAAAAAGTTTGATGAATTGTGTCGGTCGTTAATAGTTGGATGACTTGTGTATAATGTGAGTCAAGATAAAGAGACGCAACTTTGGTTTTTCCTGTTAGTTGGACCAATTGAATCATACTCCTGTGTTGGCTCAAGAAGTACATGATCGAAAACCGTAAACTCTAAGCCCTGGAATCACCTGAAACTCAGATCACAACATAGATCCTACCAGATTACAAGCTACTCAAGACGCCAACATCTTGCTGAAACTGAAATTGCAACCGGGTTCCAAATCACGGTTCTTACTAGCACTAGGAGAGTTCTTTTGAAAAGGCACTTGGAGGGTTTTAGAACCCAAACATGTAACAATTGCAGTAAATATTACAGGATAGCTGCGGCAGGCACAGAAAAGCAAGAAGGGGAACAACTTTTAGAATGATAGTGCTGAATCGTTCGTCAAGTTCACAGCAACAATACCAACAAATCGACATTAAGAACAATCCCACGGAAGTTTAACAAAGGTTGGACACAGCAATACAAACAAAATATGAGAACAGATTAATCCTATCCTAACTCAAGTTCCTGTTTTACCAAGTTCACTCCTGCGGAAAGCAGTTTCCCAAGAAAGCGGTCACAAAAACACCTTCCTCATTGATGGATGAAGAAAGAGGGCAAAACTACTAGTCGTCTTCCACATCGAGATTCTTTAGCTTGTCTTCCAGTTCCTCCGCTCCGTTGTCTTCCTCCTCTTCTTGTTCCTTTTCATCACCATCAGCACCATCTTCTTCTTCTTCCTCTTCTTCATCTCCGCCTTCCGGGTCATTCTCGTCAAGTGACCCAAGAACATCAGGAAGCTTCTTGAACATCTCTGTGATCTCATCAACACCTTCATCAGATATGAAATTGCCGTTGATATTCAGTAACTTGAACCCAGGCTTCTTCGTGACGATCTGAGCCAAGACACGAGCACCAGCCCTTCTTATCATGTTTGTGCTCACATCAAGCTCACTCAACCCAGGATGCCCTTCGAGGGACTTGGCAATAAGAAGGGCTCCTTCATCCTTGAGTTCATTTTCGGACAAATTCAGCTTGCGAAGGGATTGCTTTGCTTCTAAACAAGCTCCAAGGGCAGAAGCAGCAGAAGATGTAATGTCATTGCCTGCAATCTCCAAAACTTCAAGGGAAGAAGCAGAATCCTTGAGAGCGTTGGCTATCGCGATTGCTCCCTCATCCTCCAAATTCAAGTAACTCAAGTAGATCTCAGTCAGGTTCTTATGCTTCAAAAGTGATTTACTCAAAGCAACACCTGCTTCCACACCAAACATGTTATCACGGAGATCAAGCTTCTTCAGCGGCAAACATGACTCAAGTGCTTCCGATAGGGCAGCTCCTCCTTCAGAATCAATTCTTGTCGACGAACACCTAAAATCCTCGAGTGATGGAGAGCGCTTGACCACCTCGGCAATTGAGCGAGCACCTTCATCCCCAGTCATGTTGTTATGGAAGTGAAGGATCCTGAGCTTCTCCGTGGACGGAACCAACTCACAGACAGCACGTGCTGCTTCCTCGGATATGCCATCATTCATCAAATACAGCTCCTCCAGGTTACTTTGAGACTTCAGGAGGGCTCCAAATGCTCTAATGCCTTTTTCACCCAAAGCATTGTTTGAGAGGTTAAGCAACTTCAGGTTGGAACCTTCTAAAGCAGCAGAGAACATAGTCATTACTTCTAAGGCTTCGGCCTCTGGCCTACCAGCAATGAAATCTGATAGGTCAACTTCTTTCAGCTGACCCTTCAGCGAAGCCAAAATGGGTTCTGCAACCCGAGCAGCTCCCAAACCAAAGCTCCTATTACTGAAGCATATCTTGGTATAGTTGTTCCCTGGTTCCTTGAGAGGCCTCAACAGCTTGGCTGCTTCTTCAGCCTCGATAAAGGCCCGCTGACCTTTAGATATATCGAAAACAGCTTCCTGGACTTCCTCAGATATTGAAACTTCTCTTGTTACTTTGGCTGTAGGTCCTCTTTTCAGAACTTCAAGGACAAGTTTACTGCATTCCTTAGCATATATTTGCACAGCTGAACTTCCATCACCATCAGGTTCTGTTACGTAGCCTTGATTTGCTGTGGTAAATGCCTTCTCTTCGATTTCTTTAGCATTTTCCTCAGCCTCTTCCTTGCTCAAAATGCCATACTTACGAGTGAAAATAGTTTCAGAAGAAAGATTGGCGGTCATTCTTTCAACAAGCATCACCCTTGTTTTCTCGCTTGGAGGCCATAGTTTGATAGAGAATTGCTTCCGCACTGAGTCCAGTAGAGCTGTCATTGCTACCTGTAAAGGGCAGAGGCTCTAATGTCAAATGCTTAGTGGTATACAGTTTCACCTGAACTGAGGTAACTCCAAATACTATGATAAAAAAATCATCTTATCAAATAATACTGCAAGTACTTGGACTTGGGGGAAACATTGATAAGTTGCTACACTAAACCCCGTTACAAAAAAAAAAAAAAAAAACTTTTTTCACAAAAACCCACACAAACTCAACACATAAATTCCCATACCGGGTCAAAGTGTTTCAATTAATTTGGGACAAAGGGAATAATTAAATAAACTAGAAGAAAGTTGAGGTTATAAAGCAAGCCAACTGTTGTGCGAACTGAGTAAGTGTTAGGCTACCACCAAGCAACTTCAGTACTGGCAGTAATACTAACACATGCCGCAGCTTGAACGCATGGATAAAGTACTACTAAAGACAGGTGTGTTCAGAGCCAACAAGCAGTATGATTGAGTCACTGAAACACTGACCTGTACCACCAGAACCACAACTTGCTTAAAAACCAATACTGCTTATCAGAAACACTATCACAGCCCATGGAATCAAACAGTAAAAGAAAGGGATACCCAGACATGTAAACATATAACACAAAATCAACCTTTCAGTTTTCATCAATCCGACTTCTATAGAAAGGAATAACCAAATCACATCAAGCAGAACATCAACATCTTAACCATTCTATCCATTCCTCAAAACAGAAAAAGACCTTCTAAATAGTAAGGAAACCAAGGCAATGTCCAACCTATTCTTCTTTAATGTACACAAAAACCCCTCAGCAATGTAAAAACAACACGACACTATAAACCCAGTACCAAAAGTCACAACACCTCATCTAACCAGAGATCATCTACCTATCAGCCTTCTTTCAAATAGTTCTACATCTTTTAATGTAACCAAAACTGACTCCAACCTTTCCCCACCAGGATGCGAAACGAAGGAGGAGCTTTTCGCAACACCCACAACTACATAAAAAGGGCAACTCATAACAAACTCATATCGTTTATCAGAAATGATCCAATGCCACAAAATTCTATACCCATTCACTACAACCACGAAAATGCTAACCCAATTGAACTAAACGATGAAAATTGAAACCCTAACAAAACCCTAGAAATGGCGTGCACAAGGGCGACAAATTAGGGCAAAAAAAAGGATTTTGAAGAGAACCCAATTGAATAGAGCACGAAGGGTACCGGAATGGTCAATGGATTGTACAGGTTGCTTTGATGGAGTTGTAGAGAGAGAAACGGGGATGAGAGAGAAAGAGAGAGAGCAGAGAGCGGAGACGAAGAGGGGAATGATGTGAGATTTGGGCAAATACCCAATGGGTTTTTGGGAATTTTTGGAAAAGGGAAAATAAAATGGAAAAAGTTCTGAATTTTGATTTGAATTTTGATTTTGAATGAATAAATGAAGGGGAAAAGTGCAGGCCATGCAGTATTCCGCCATGCAGTTTTTGAACCGCATGGGACTGGAAAAATAAATCATTCTCCAAATCATGTGTTTTCTTGAATTAATAAGAACTGTGTTATCGATCAAACTTTCATGACGATTAATTTGGTCAGATAAGCACTCGACCATATCAAACCAAGACAAGTGTAATGGGCGACACTTATGAAATCGCTTTTTTATTGTGTTTATGTGATTGTGAATAAGCTATGTTTGACTAATAGTCCAATATAAAACTTGCAACTCGAAATGAGAACCGCCATTCGAACAATTTGTTCTTTGACGTTTGACAAGTCTGACCAGTTTATGGTTGAAATGCTTCATATTCTACAATCATACAACGGTGCTATGCCAAGCAACCGATGCAAGTAAAAAACGACCGTCAGCCATCTTGCTCAAATCATTCAGACTTCAAAAGAAATTGCTCCAGTATCAAAAGAGCACAAATTATAAGACCATCGTGCCACATTGACTACGTATCCATGGAGTAAGTTCTACAACCCTTCTTATATTTGTTGATACTTGGACGAGTACTCTGAATAATGCACTAGTAGAGGAAACAAACTGAACAAGATGCATACGAGCATCCACTACATTATACACAGGATACTGGCCGCAATCCTAATAGGAATGCGTATGTATGTTTACACTGCTCAGACGTTGTCTCACAAGACAACAAATGACAGAAAAATCATGTCATGTCACTGCCAATATTCCCCTAGGACCTAAGGGAACAATCAATAACTGACTAGCAGTGGATTACACTCAATGAAAGAATGTGGTAAAAGCCTTCCCCAAGATCCGAGACCTTTAAAACCTCGAAGGATCGCTTAGACAACATCACAGCGCCACAAAAAAAAAAAAAAAAAAAAAATCTGCAGCGTTGTCTCTCTTCCTACAAATGGCGAAAAATAGATGAGAACCAGAATGGACAGTGGAGTCAGCATGAATATTGAGCGCAAAGAATGTACCTCAGCTATCAAAAGTCACATGTTGCTCATCTACAGTTGTTTCTCAAGAAGCTGGGGCTCGGCGCTTACAGGCAGAAGTTGGCTGGGTTAGTATTTCTACAAAGTAGTCATGAATGTCCGGCAAGATGCGCTTCAGTAATTCAGAATGCCTGCAGTTCAAAACAGCACATACAAGGTTGAATAATCTTTAAGAGTTCAGATCCAAAATGATAGATTGATGAAACTTTAGATTCAGTCAAGTAACAAAATGCATTGTCCAACTCTTGCTACTAGCAAAAGAATAGGGTCAAACAATAAATATTGGATCCTGTTACCAAGAACACTCTGCAGCTAAGCAAAGCACCAACTATGGCATAAATTAAATGGTTTTCTGATCAAATTCCATAAACGGAAAGAGACTCGAAGAATATGCTTCAACCAAACACAGCATCTGTACCAAGACCATCCCATCTAATTACAGTTTATAAGGGAAAGTCCTAACAATTTATGCTAATCCTTGGAAAGCACCCAAATCATCCATATATCCACAAGCTTTTCTGGTAATGGTGGAGCCATCGATTTACTTCTTTTGGGCAAACATGTCTAGATTCAAATCTATAAGGAAACAATTCAGGAAGTATCAACCTGCTACTTCACTCCACCACAAGACACAGAAAGGACTATATAGATAGAAACAAACAGGAGCTCAAAAACTTACCGAGGCATAGCAATCAGTTTTTCCTGATGTTCCAAGATAAAAAGAATGCAGGTGTGCCTCAAGGAAACAGCATGATATGCTTCGGAAAGTTCATACATGTTCCCAACGTTCTCTACGGACATATCCTAAGAGAAGTGAATGTCACGACAAGAGTCAGCTATGTCTGCTTCAAATGGTGGAAAGATGAATGAATTATATAAAAACTAAAACTTGTGATGAAAGACACATAATATTATTTGGAAATAAACAATAGTAAATAGATGTCGCAGTATGCAGCAAATCTTTCTGACCTTTGCGATTGTATACTCGCATAAACGTTTAAGTCCCTCCAAGAGATACTGTCCAGCTGCTCGGAGGAGATCCTGTGCAATATCCTGGCTAATATCTACCAATCCAGTGTAAATGAATCTGCAAATTGCAATCACAGCAAGTCAGCTTTATAACTTTGTACATTTGAGTAGGGAATAACACCTTGAAGAATAAAGCATATGCCAGAGATTTAGACCTCATCATCAGCTCAAAAACCTCCCATCTGATGTTTGGAATCACTATGTCTCGCGCATCCTTCTCCTGTTTTGATGGAGAGAAAAAAACAAGTGCATCGGAAGACATTACAACATAAAAATGTGGGGCGAACATGTTGGCCAATTTGGTAGATGCAGCACAACCATGCCCTAAAGTTACACCTTCTCAACACTTACTATTAGTATAAGAAAATCATGCACTATTATAATCAAAGATGAATTGTCCAAATATATGCTTCCGAAAGATAAACTTACTTGATAACCGCCATCAAAAATTGCACGGAATGCATCAGAAGAAGCAAGAAGGCAGATGCGGTGAGCATAAAACCGTTTGCCTGAATTGGGAGAACAAGAGGTAAGCTTCTACTCCATCTCCAGACAGATCTAACATAATAAAAGCATGCAAGGACATATTGTTCAAAAAAGGAAAAAGGAAAAAGAAATTAAAAAAAAAAGAGGAAAAGCTTCAGACCTTCGATTAAAAAGGTAACATCAGACAAAGTCTCATTATTTACAAATTGCTCTCCCAAGTACACCTGCACAAAGAAATTTATTACTCCAAGCAGTTCTTCACTAGTTACTACTGTAGAATATAAGGCAAAAGCATGAGCACATAGAAAACAAATACGGCAATTAACTTGAGTTCAATAAATTTGGAAATTTTATCCCATGAGAAGATTGTGACATTTTAAAACATGGGCTAACGAAGTTAAAAGGG
>LIEC01001112.1:2051-17477 GCA_001925005.1 Drosera capensis | reverse complement strand
AGCACTTTGTAAAAGAGTTTCATCAACCCTGGGAAAATCTCGAATTTCAGCATCCTGGAAATTTAATTTCTAATTACTGTTTATTGCATTTTGATTTTTAATAAAATATGCAGACTATGTGAGTTGCAAACTTTATGTGGAGCCATCTATGTACTTGATAGATTGCGGTGCTTATAGTTATTGTATCATACTGTAGACTATAACTCGGCTTCTATTTCTTGTTGCAGTTGTCGCTCTGGAAAGCTTGAAGAGTGATCTCCAAAACCCTCCACCCGATTGGAGTGGTGACCCTTGTTTACCTGTCGGGTACTCGTGGAAGGGCATCCAGTGCTCCTTTGGGCGCCGAATTCGTGTAGTTTCTCTGTGAGTCTTTATCTCTGACAAGCAAGCCATTTTTGACTTCATTATTTCCAATTCGTTGGGAAGAAATGCTTCAACATGTTGATTTTGATTGATTATGGCTCTTTCTTACTCTCGCTGCCAGAAATCTAACAAGACTGGGTATTTCTGGATCCTTATCACCTCACATCGGCAATTTGACGGCAATTACGACAATGTAAGTCCATGAATCACAGAATCTTGCTTTTACATTATCCAAAAAATTTCTTTTTAATCAGCACTTCTGATGAATTACAGCATGCTGGGAAACAACTTCTTCTCTGGACCTATACCTGATCTTCATACACTGAAGCTTCTTCAAATACTGTAAGTAACACCTCGTCATGACCTCCTTTTGGTGGCAACATTTCCTGATACAGTTCATTATATTGCCGCATTACGAGAGACAGTGCATTGTGTCCTTTCACTGGACTAGAATGCTCTCAAGACCCATAAGTTGATAATATTAATGTAACAAGTGATTTGACTCAAAACTTGCTGTATGTTCAAGAAATATGATTCCCGAACATTCTGCTTGACCTCTTTATGTTTCCTGAATTCTGTACTTTGAACGGTGATTGTATCAATATTTGTTTGTATTTATCGAAGGGACCTAGAGAGTAATCGATTCAGTGGTACAATACCTTCATCCCTGGGAGACATGAGCAGCTTACAACAGCTGTAAGTGATTCAACTTGTTTTGAGTTCCTGCTGTTGCTTGTTTATACTAATCCCTGATGATCCTTACTCCTTGATCTGATTCTTAAAAGCTTATTCATACTAGGGCTAGGAGCAAAGAACTTATGGTTTGAAGACTAAGCACCCAAAAAATGCTGAATTGCTTCGTTAGCATTTCGTTTCCTCAATAATCCATCTCAATACCAACAAAATGGGTCTTTCTCTGAGAAAGATCCAACGATTTTAGTTATGTGAAAGCCATCGTTTACTTACAGCACAACTCTGGACTTTTATCCGGCGTTGGGTTTAACTATAAAAGGACGCTAAATCAACTCCCACTTAACCAAATAGGATCGAGGCCGAGAGAATCAAAAGTTCAGCAAAGTAGTGTTTAAGCTAGTAATGTATATACAATTATTCTTGGTGTTTGCAGTCATCTGCAGAACAATGAGCTGACTGGTACAATCCCAAGTAGCCTTATTGGGAAGCCTGGGCTAAACTTCACGTAAGCCGGATATTATTTTTGGGTGCATCACTTGCAAATTGCAATACCGACTGAATCTTAATGCTAGTTTTCTCTTTTCAGATATTCTCCCGGGAACCATCTTTTGTCTCCAGCCCCTTCACCTTCTCCGTCATCTTGAGGCGTTCATGTCTGCATAAGGCGTGGTATTTTTGTTCAGATATGATATTCCATCTTATACACTTTGCTTCAAGTTCCAGCAACAGGCTGATTTTGGATTAAGATTGTGTGCTAATTGCCATGGAACCCCGCTGCAAGCGGAAAAATAGTATATCTGTATGTGTTAAATATTGTAATTCTTTGTTCATATAAACATGACATCTTGATTTGTATATGCCTGACAAAGAAGAAAGAAAAGAAAAAAAAAATGTTTCATTGGTCCAACTCTTGCATTCTTTTTTCCCTATTTGATGAAGTATTGGCTTGATGATTGTGAGATCGATGTGATATTCAAAATCTTTCCTTTTAATTTGAATCATTTGACTCCATGTTGAATGTGGAAGTCTTGATGTTATATGTTTAGCCGGCTTTTTATGTGGTGTAATTTGTGCTATTTGATATACAAAATTTCGTTTATCTGCTTCTCCATTCCAGGTTGATCTCTGTGTGTTGTGATTGACTTTCATTGGAGTTCACTCCATGGCTAGGCCAGTTGATTTGTTTCTGAATACTCTTAGGTGTTTCTCTGGCTACATCTATGAACTTGGCAGACAAAGCTTCCCCTTCTGAGAAGGAGATGATCCGCTGCTAGATATGCAGTGAAAGTCTAGATGATTATAGTGGTGGCTTGCATTATGGCTCTTGATTTTCCCAGGAAAAGTTAAGTATAGATTAATTTTTAGAAACCACCACCAAGTATGCTATATGATACATCGCTTACTGTATGGTTTATTGGAATCGTACGAGATACGTCGTAACTTTTGGTGCTTTAGCAGTACCGTATGAAATAGCTGATACATAGAGTCCCACTCATGGCCTTCTCCACTTGGAGCTTAGCCTTTCTAGGTACTTGATTTCTTGGTGTTGAATGATGATATCTTATCTTCCTTCACCATTTATGAAGACATGTGTAGAACAACTTTCCCTTTGGTGTTGAGCCTTGTGTTAAAGGCTGAAGTTCCTTTTGGTTTTTTTGGTTGTAAAGTTCGAGCTTAAGGTTGCAGAAGCAAAGAATGACCATTCTAACCAGTTAACCTCGAAAGCATATAGAAACTATATCCAGTAATACATGAATCCAAGTATTTGCTTTCTATCTAAAGAAACATTTTACGAAAATGCACTCGTGCATTGTTTAAGAAGGCAGATAATTTTTTCGCGTTGGTGTTGTTGAATTTTGTTCAAAGTTCGCAGCTATAATTTTCCTCCATTTGCTCCTCAAACAAGGATCCGACATAAGGCATTGGATTTGTGTGGATTCGTAAGTGAATGAAGGGGCAATCACTGAATTGTAACTGCAACTAAAAGGTAGTTTGCTTTGTATTTGATCATGTTATTCTTTGGTTAACTATGTAAGACTGTAAGCTGTCCTTGTTCAGGAATCAGACCTGATACTCAAGTGGAATCAAGATTTTACAGTGAGACCATGGAATGGGTACTCTTAGTGGTCTTCCTTCAACTCGTCTGCTGGAACTTTGTTTCTCTATCTGACCTTGATTGCTGTATGTTATCCTTTCAAGACCCTTTTGCTTTTTTTATATCTTGAGTTATTTTTCTTCAGTTTGTCTTCTGTCTCAACTAATTGAAGATCTGGTCTATTAGGTCTGAGGAGTCTAACTAACTGAATAATGGTCCGATTTGGCTGTTCTATGAAGCTACACCAGGTTCAAGAACAAGCACTTCCACTCAGTTATAAGACTAGATACACCCAAAAAGATCAGCTGTTTTCATTGAAATATGAGAAAATTAGGAAACAAGGAAAAACTGGAAGAGAAGAGGAAAGGCACTGTTGAATCTACAGTTACTCCTGTTGAAAAATCAGATCATATTATTTTTACACATGTTCTCATGGCTCTGAACAGTGCTCTAAGATTAGCAAGGCCTGATCTGGAATTAGCAATTTACGTCGAAAGAATTTCGGCCTAAAACATGAAAAATAGGACGAACTGATAAAATAATACACACTTCACACATGAGATTTGCTTTCTTTGTTTTCACTTCTCAAGCCTTGCCTTTCCTGAGAGGAAAGAGAGGTGGCAAGAAGCTGCTGCCATTGTTGCTGCTGCTGCTCCTACCTTGTATGCAAATGGGCACATTCACCATCGGCCTTATACTAATGCTACCTGACCTTGACCTGCCAAGCCCTTTCTTTGTCTTCTTGGTCTGCTTCTCATTACTGGCATTTTTCTCATCGTTGGCTGTTTTATCAGCAGACGAGCTTGACGAGGATGAGGACGAAGATGAAGACGGCGAAAGAGAAGAAGCCACACGCTGATGCCTCTTCAACCTCAGCAGTTCTTTCCACAGGACAGTGCACTTAGGTGGCCTTGGTGATGGATCATCATCAATATACCATATCCTAGGATGGTGATCCCGATCCTTCATACAACTTGTTATAACGGGTACATTCTCCTTTCTTTCCTCATCCTCATTCCCGTGCTTCTCTTCGTTCTTCTCGCCCTTTATGTTGATCTTGCTCAGCGATCTCTCCGCATCATTTGCTTGCCAAAGGGATAGCATCTTGCCTTCAAAGAAAAGCTCGTCCGCAGTGCTCAGCATGGCTGTGTTGTTTACTGATAAGAACTCAAACTCTGATGCGATGCTACCCTTTTCTCTTTCTGTTTCGGGCTCATGATCTCTTTCTATGGAGTTGGTGTTGATGCTGATGGAAATGAATTCTCTTTCGTCTAGGAAATCGGCTGAGAACGAAATCCGGGGACTTGAACATGGTTCGTTGGATCTTGGATTTGGTTGAGCAGGTTCAGAGGAGATCATGTTTAGATGTGGAAGGAGAAAGAAGAGAAGGGCAAAGCAAATAAGGTGAGCGGTTCTTTTTGTTTATTGAAGAAAATGTTCCTGTGGGGATTTATAAAGAGGTGTGGGATATACTTGCTTGGCCATGCTGGTGAAAGCTTTAAAGTTATCCCACGGAGTATTTTCTGCTACTCTGTATGATGGGCCTCATTGAGTATATTAGTATGTGATTTTCACGTTAACGAAGTATCATTGTGTAGTCGTCAATTTTCTCGGAGGGTGAGAATATTTAAGAAAAGAAATGAATGAGGCGTTGTAAAGGCTGGCTGGGTGCAAAGGAGCTATTGGGTGTCTTGAGTTGGTGTAGGAGAAGCACATGGACAGACCCTGGAGTAGAGGACGATTGATTATTTATTTGGAGTAGTAGGTTTAAGTTTAGAATTATTGTGACACTCGTTATTAACTTACTACTCTAAGGAGTTTTCAAGGGAGAAAAAGTATACATGAACTAATCCGCAAAATCCATGTTTTAGTTAAACTTATGCTACAAAGCAACTAATAGGGCAAATCGTCTCTGAGGGTCGCCATTAGAGTTAAATCATGGCCGATGACTCCAGCCATGTGGTCACAGTAGATTAGGGAAGAAAGTCTCATGATGAAGAAGAGGAAAGGTGCCATGTGGTCGATGTAAAGCTGTAACTGAATTTGCGGGCTTGGGTGTGCTTGGAAAAGTTCGATTTTCTTGCCCAAGTCTTTAACTAGGAGCTCTAGCATAGGTTGCTCTTTGATGCACTGTTTTGATTCTTCATGATGCATGAAGAAATGACAACAAAATGGAGAAGCTTTTTCTTATTTAGGCATAAATGGTTAAGCATCTGCAGGGAGAAATGCAGTTTAATTAAATGCCCTTGATAAAAAGAAGAGTAAATTCTGAAGTCCTTGTTAATAGGATATTCAGTATTCAGTATCTTGTATTCTGTATTGACTATATATATATATGTTAGAATGACATCATTGGATGCCAAGTTTTCTTTACATATGGTATCAGAGCTACCATCCTCTCCTTCTCTCAAACCCTAGTTCCCTCTCCCTCCTCCTCCACCACAAACAGCCGTCGGCTAACTTCAGGCCGTCGCCACCTCAGGGCGTCGCACCTTGGCAACCTGCTCATTGAAACCCCGAACATCGAAGTTGAGACTTGCTTCGGCTTCGGACATCGCCTCAATTTCAGATCCCAATCCCAATCTCAGGCGGCTTTTTCACAGCTCCTACTCGAAGTTCCTCTGTGATTCATCTTCATCTTCAGATTCATCCTAGCAGCTCCTACTCGAAGATCTCGGGTTCGATTTTCTTCAGATCCAGCTCGATTTCTTCAGATCTTGGGTTCGGATTTGTGAGATTCTTCATGTCGGCTCCTCCTCGAAGATCTCGGGTTCGATTTTCTTCAGATTCAGCTCGGTTTCTTCATGTCTCGGGTTCGCAGCTTCTTCTCCTCCGCCTCGAAGTTCATCCGTGGTGAACACAAAGTCGGATTGTGTTCGAGCTGCGGGCCATCTTCGACCTGATTGTTTTTTATTTTGGTTCTTTGCTGCTTCTTTGCTGTTCGAAGCTGATTGATTTTGCTACGAGGACAGGATTGATTGTTTGCTGTAGGATTTGCTTGCTTGCTGTTTGGAGCGATTTGTTTTTTCAGCTTGATTGCTTGCTGAGATTTGTTGTGAGGACGGGCCATCTTTGCTTGCTGCCTCAGTGATTCAGTAGCTACGATATCAGGACAAAGCAGTTGCAATTATGTCTTCATCCTCTTTCTTGACTTCAGGAGCTTCCATGGCCATGACTTTGCCTATGGCTACCTCTTGGCCCCTACTTTCTTCTCCGGCCCGCCCCACGACGCCGCAGTCGGGTTTTCACCCGTCATAGATCACTTCCCAACGGATCTACACAGACCAGACCATGCCGCCTCCCTCTTCGACGGTCTTCACTACTACATCGGAGGGGTTTCCTCCTCAGTTTTATCATTCCAGTTCTTCCGTTGCACCTCTTATTCCGAACTTGAGTTATGCTCCACCGCCAGTTAAATCGGTGGTCACGATAACTCTTTCGGTTGTCGAAGATTATCTTGTTTGACGTGCACAAATGGAATCATTCCTCATGTCCTATGGCTTCATTGGTTTTGTGGACGGATCCGTTGCTTCTCCTCCCATGCACCTTCTTCAGGCTGCACCGGTCCTTAATCCGGATTATTTCCAGTGACAGCGGATTGATCAAATGGTTCGATCTTGGATATTTGCTATACTTTCCCGTGATATATTGGTGGAGGTATTGACTCTCAAACTTGCTCGTGAGATTTGGGATAGACTCCATCACCGTTTCATGTCAGTCTGCATGGCTAGGTCAATGGAATTAAAACGGAAGTTGACATCCCTTCGTAAGGCTTCGTCGGATTCCATGGAGAAGTATCTTCGCGACATCAAAATCCTTGCGGATTCATTGGCTGCAATCAATTCATCCGTTTCTAACGTTGATTTGATTGAGCACACTTTGATGGGCCTTGGTACGGAGTATGGATCGCTTATTACGGTGTTTATGAACGCCCCGATTTCTCCTTCGTTCGATGGCATTCGATCGAAACTTCTTCTTCACGAGCAGCGTTTGAAATTCCTCAGCTTTGTCGATCTTCCGCAGCATCAGTCCTTTGCGGTTGCTCCTCGCTCATCCGGAGGGCGTGGTCGATTCAAGGGTGGTGGTTCGGGTGGTCGTTCTTCTCATCCCCAATCACGACACGGATCCTTTCCGGGTCAGGTTTCCCGACCTTCGAAAGGGATACTTGGAGACCGTCCGACGTCGATCCCTGACCGATCAGGTATGGCATCTTGCTCGTCTTCCGTTTCTTCGATGTCTACTGTTACCTTTTCATTTTATTCTACTAACCCGGTTGGTTCACATGTGGTACCCTCCGTCGGTTTGTCACATAACAATGTTGTCTGTCAAATCTGTTACCAAACTGGTCATCCTGTTTCTGCTTGTCACTCTCGTTATGCTTCTCAGTCTGTCCAGACTTTTGCTACCGGTCTTACAGGTGGATCAAACGAGACAATATGGTACCTGGATTCGGGTGCATCGTCCCATATGACCAACACTGATAGTAATTTACTTTCTAAATCTACCTATATTAGTCGATCTCATGTTTTGGTTGCAAATGGCTCCAAGATTCCTATTATTCATGTTGGGCAATCTCGTTTGTCTACCTTATCAAAATCTCTTACCCTTTTCAATGTCTTACATGTCCCCACACTGCAATCCAATTTATTATATGTTCAGCGTCTTTGTGAAGATAATGATTGTACTGTCATATTCATTAAAGATGTTGTTTCTGTAAAGGATATTTCAACGGTTCGAACACTCCTTCAGGGACCCAGTAAAGGTTGTGTCTATCCCCTTTCCATTGTCACTGCCTCCCCTCCGCGTACATATCAGTCTGTTACTCTTGCTGTGTCCGTTGCCCCTGGTTCGACGTGGTATGGCAGACTTGGTCACTGTGGATCATCCACTCTTCGTAGACTTAGGAGTAATAAACATGTTGCCTTTTCTGATACATTTATGCATAATTGTATTTCTTATCGTTTGGACAAGTCTCGACGTTTACCGTTTGAACCTGTATTACATAAGGCAAATTCTCTTTTGTTCTTAATTCATTCTGATACTTGGCAGTCCCCTGTTGTATCCAATCTTGGTTTTTGTTATTATGTTTCATTTGTGGATGATTTTACTAGATTTGTGTGGATTTATCCAATGAAACGAAAATCAGAATTTTACTCTAATTTCTTAAATTTTAAAAAGATGGCAGAAAATCTTTTCGATCGTAAGATTAAAATATTTCAAAGTGATGGTGGTGGTGAATTTGATAACACTTCGGCTAAACAATATTTCGTTGAGCATGGTATATTATTTCAAAAATCTTGTCCGGACACCCTAGAGCAAAATAGTGTGGCTGAGCGTAAACATCGTCATATCATTGAAATGGCCCATGTTTTCCTCATTCAGGCTCGGCTTCCATCTCATTTTTGGGTGGATACGGCCTGCACCGCCACATACATCATTAATCGTCTTTCAACCCCCCTTTTGAAAAATATTTCCCCATATGAAAAACTTTTTGGTTATCGTCCTGATTACATCTTTTTACGTGTGTTTGGGTCTCGATGTTTTCCAAACTTCTTTGCTTCTCCCTCCAACAAATTATCTCCTCGTTCGGTCGAATGCGTCTTCATTGGCTGTCTCCGGTTATAAAGGTTATCGTTGTCTCGATCCTAAAACCGGTCGGGTTCATATTAGTCAACACGTCCGCTTTCATGAAGACGCGTTTTCTTATATTGACCTTCTTCCTTCTCCAATTACCTTACCCGACATCACTATCGATTTATTTTTGTCTCTAAATTCGTCCCCTAGCCGAACACCTCTTTCACCCCCTTGTCGTCTCCGGTTGATTCTCTCGGCACTACGGATGCCCCTACCATGTCCATTCCCGGTTCTCCTTTGCCTTTTCCGTCTCCCCCACTCTCGACGGTCGATTCTCCACCGATTGTGGATCATCCTCCCTCTCCTAGTTCTCTCGTCTCCCCGGTTTGTCCTGTCTTGCCTCCACCCATTCTTTCCTTGGTCTCGGTCCATCCCATGCAAACGAGGTTGAAATCCGGTATTTCTAAACCCCGTACTATTTTGTCCCTTAACACCACCAGCCCCGTTCTCGAGCCCTCCTCTTACTCCAAAGCATCCAAAGATCCAGCTTGGCAACAAGCTATGACAGACGAGTTTAATGCCCTAATGGATAATCATACTTGGACCTTGGTTCCCTATCCTGTAACCAAAAATGTGGTCGATTATCGGTGGGTTAATAAAATAAAATACAATTCTGATGGTTCTGTGGAACGCTACAAAGCTCGTTTGGTCGCCTTAGGTAACCATCAGCGCGAAGGTCTGGACTTTCAGGAGATATTTTGTCCCGTCTTTAAACCAACTACTGTGCATCTGGTTCTCTTTTTGGTTGTCTCGTTTCAGTGGGTTGTTCGTCAGTTAGATGTCAAAAATGCATTCCTTCATGGTCACTTAACTGAGGAGGTTTACATACGGCAACCTTACGGTTTCATACATCCTATCCTCTCTGCTCCTTGTGCCTGGTTCTATCGGTTTAGCAGTTTTCTTCTTCGGAGTGGCTTCACACAGGTCAAATCCGACAGCTCCATGTTTGTATATCGTCGTCATTCCCAAGTCATTATCCTGTTACTCTATGTTGATGATATCGTTGTCACCGGCAGTTCTCATACACTTCTGTCCTCATTCATCTCGGTTCTATCATCGGAGTTTGCTATGAAGGATCTTGGGGATATTCACTATTTCTTGGATATTCAAGTGCTCCGTACTCGTACGGGTCTCTTTTTGTCTCAAGAAAAGTATATCCTTGATTTGCTTCGTCGGTTCGGTTTACACACCCTAAAATCGACATGTTCACCCCTTGCTTCTCGAATCTCCCTTTCCTCCATCAATGGTGTTTTACTCTCTTATCCAACTGAGTTTTGTAGTCTAGTGGGTGCGTTACAGTATTTATCTATGACTCGGCCTGATATAGCATATGTCGTACATTTGGCCTCTCAGTTTATGCAGACACCGCGTATCTCTCATTTGCTTGCTGTTCAGCGCATTTACAAATATTTGCAGGGTACTTCGTCTTTTGGTATCTCCCTTCGACCCTCGGATCTCTCCTTTTTAGTGGCTTATTCAGACGCAGATTGGGTCAGCTGTCCGGATAGTGCACGTTCCACTACCGGTTTTGCAATTTACTTGGGGACTAATTTGATATCTTGGCAAGCCAAGAAGTAGCCTACCGTCTCTAAATCCTCCACGGAAGCCGAATACAGGGCGGTTACATATACGGTTGCTGATACACTTTGGATCCGTTCCTTGTTGGCTGAGCTCGATTTTCCCCTTGTCAAGCCTGTCCGGTTATTCTATGATAATGTTTCGGCTTCGTATCTCGCCCTGAACCTGGTCTTTCATGCACGTAGTAAACATGTGACTGTTGATTATCATTTTTTTCGGGAGCGGGTCTCTCATGGAGATTTGATTGTTCGCTATGTTCCCACTCATCTTTAGCTTGTTGATATTTTTACTAAGTCTTTATCTTCGGATCGGTTTGAGTTTTTTCGTTTCAATTTGGGTGTTGCTCCCCCGCACAAATTGAGGGGGTAATAGGATATTCAGTATTCAGTATCTTGTATTCTGTATGTATTCTGTATTGACTACATATATATGTTAGAATTGCATCATTGGATGCCAAGCTTTCTTTGCATACTTGTTACTGTCATGAATCCCAAGAAGAAATTTGATTCAAACTTGATTCTCGGCTGAAGTAATGGACGTGAAGTGCCTATTTTAAATGCTGTAGAAATTTATGAGTACCTGTTAATCGTTGTGTCTAATTAGTGTTATTTAACAAACAGAAAAAAGTCCTTTGTGTCTTTGTTTCGGTTCGAACTGATCAATCTGTTAGTAAGTTTTACCTCGATTAGAATTTGAATACTAACCATTAAGTTTCCTCTTTGATGTCAAAAACGAGAACAAGTAACAATAGTAGTATATTTTTTCTTTCTTTCTTTTGGGTTAGTTGGTATTAACTATGTGGTTATGAGTTCATAATGCACATCATTTCTATCTGTCCCAAAGTCATTCATTGGTTAGATCAGAGTAAGAGGTGTCATCTTTTTCTAGGCTTTTAACAGCTTTAATGACAATGAAATCTTAATTAATCAAGAAAGAGGGATAAACTACATGTGCATACATTAAAACTTCGGGATAAAACCCAAAACCATGTGGTCACATGACAGCAATTGACTTGTTTCCAAGCATTGCAATATCGAATTCAATCTCCTGAACTTGAACACAGATTGACCACACTGCCCTTTGAATCACTTGGCATTTTGCAGGTCCAACGTGTTAATTCACCAACTGTGGAGTCTATTCTGATTATGTCCTTAATATAGCTTTGATCTGGATTGGTGTGCTTGATCTAATTTCAGACAGCTAATCCCCTCCAAGAGACAGGTAACTTATTCATGGATACATTTATGTTTTTAGTACTTGCTAGTATTAATTTTAGTGCTATTCAGAAAGAACTATGCTTGTTTCTTCTCTCTTTTCCGTATGCTGTGGAAGACATCATAGAAGTGAAGATTAAGCACTGTATGATTACAAGATGGATGTCGGGCGTCATTATATGAAATCAAACATGTATAGAAGATGGGTGAGGGGAATTCATGTAATCGACCTGATCCAAGTCGGGAAAAGTGTGCATTTAGTCTACCAACTTCTAGTTGCTGTTACATTAGTTCCAAAGCATAGACCAAACACAATTCCTTGTTAAGCATTTGTGAAAAGGGGGGCCTGCTAACTGAGTCACAGTGGTCACATTTTGCATGCTACTGCACTTAAAAGCTCAGGACGATGGAGGAGAACTAATCTACAGAACCAAAATGCAAACAACAAACTGGGCTAGCAAACAGTATAGTATAGCCAAATGCAAAAACTTTGCCTTCATTTAGTATAAGCTGTTGTCTTTTTGGCATAGAGGTTGCGCGGGGGGCCAATATGTGAACTCGTAACTGCTTTACTCTTTCATGCATTCGACAAATCCAGAACAACTTTTCGAAGGTTTCATTGCAATGTGGTACTTATAAGCATGAGAGCAATTTGCGGTGGATATATATCAATGGGCCGTTGATACGGGTAGAATAGAATAGAGGGAGGAATTGATTGAAAAGTTGGAAACAGGAACTTGAAGCCTCTGTGCTTTTCATTAAAGTTCATGCAAAATGAGACTGAGCTTTGTGGACATATGCATTCAGCTTTGTTATCGGGGCAATTCAATGCTCATCTTCTGCTTTCCTTTTCCCCTTGAATAGGGAGCACTTGCAGTGGATTTGTTGGGTTTCTGCTTGTTTGAATGCTTTGACTCACATGAGTCTGTGGAATCTGGTTAGCATAAAGGGAATAAACAAAAATAAATAAATAAGTTTGTGCAGAGGTGATGGAGCTGATTGGTGCTTCGATGATTTGTTGAAAGAAGTGGCCTAATGGTCTACCGGCATTTTTTTTTTACAGGAGCTGCATTTTGGACCTACTTTTTAGCTGTCGATGCTGCTTGTAGAGTGTCGTACTATGTCAAACTTCCAAATAGAGGTTGGTGTTCGAAACTTATGGTCCACTTAATCTATGTCTGAGTAGTTGATAACAGGTTGAATGAGTTCAGAAAATGGTTGCATCTATTAGGATTTGGATCTTGATCATTAAAATCGTTGCGGGAGGTTTGAAATAATTGAAGTATAATTATTGTTTCTTCTTTAAGAATCACATCCTTATGGAATGAGGATTACATTGTCCCATTCCTTGTCGATTGAGAAAGATAGCCCATTTTCGCAACTAGCTAGTTGTCATTATCTGGGCCAATTCTCTAATGATCGAAACCTAGCATGCCGTGCCATTTTCTATTTGGCAGTAGCAATCACACTACAAGCAATAGCACGCAAGAAGTATGGCATCATGCTTTCAAGTTTCAACCCATCATATGCATATATGATATAACTTCTTGATTAGTCCGTTAGCTAGAAATGCCAATTTATAGATTCTCCTTATTCTTAAGAATTTGTTAGCTCAGTAGATGATATCTAGCAATCATAAATATGCAGGAAGGTGATCTGCTCTATGATGATACAGTAGATTTATGTTTCCGTGTATCAATTGTGTAACTCGTGTTACATCGGTCGCATTTTGACATGAGGTTACATAGTTATAACCTGAATCATGGTGGATTTGATATGATGATCAGAGTATCCCGCCATCTCAAGATATATCTAAGCATCTGAACATTAACTTCGTATCTATTGGCTTGTGTTTTAGGCAAGTGACGTTGGTTGACTTCGAGTAATGCCCTTTGAGCGATGGGTCAAAGATTCCTACTTGGACTGCTGGTGAAAAAAATTCTGTAACCCCAACAAAGGGCATTGGATAAAATCATAAATGGCACTGGCAGGTATTTGCTCTCTTCTCCTTTCTCTTTTGGTGAATAACTACTTGTGTCATGGTATAAGTATATTATTTGGATCTTTTAGGAGTGCTGTTTTGAAAATTCATATTAACATTGTGCATCGTTATAAATAAACAGGAAATTTTTTGTAGAATGACCAATGGCAAAACTAGCGAGTCAATTAGTCAGCGTAAGATAATATGGTAGGAAGGCGAGGCAGATCTAGAGAATATAACGGGAATGTACATGTCTAAACGCTGATTTTGCTTTCTGTTTTTCCGATTCTCTGTTCCATTATTGTTAACTGATCTATAGTAGCGCATGCTGTTTTTTTTTACCCTTTTTCTTTTATCTTCCATCATAGTCTTGTGTTCAAGAATAGGTTGAACATGGCACGCGGATTGCTTCAAGGCATAGGGATGATTATTGGTTAGGCTGCACCACTCACTTACACTTCATTCTCTGTACAGATTTTGGACCACAATCTACATGAACCACGAATAATGGCCTATGAAACTTTGGCTAGGTTCCATAATTTTTAACCTATCTGTGTGGAGGAAGAGTACAACTTTTTATAGGGAAGTTTTGGACATCCTACAATCTACTTCGTCCAAAACCACATCAACGTGGAGTACTGTTTGTGTAAGGACGACAAGTTGATTAAGGGTGTACAATGTGATGCCTAAGGTATAGTTTTGCTCGTCCCATTTCCTCGACAACCTTATCCAGGTTAAGTCCAGTTGTATGAAGTGGTGGGAAATTCTTATTGGATCTTAAACACATGGGATTAGAAGATTTCGAAACGAGAACAGGTGTTGTTGTTATTGCTGAACGCACTGCAGAGTGAGGTAATAGCCAGCAATTCCAGATTACGAAATGAAAGCAGTAAAGGCTTTCCTTAAAAGGCTTGAGCAAAAACATTAGACGAGAGGCGATGTTAGGGTTTACTCGGCCATGGGAGTAAATGCCAGTATGAGCCTCGACTATTATGCCAGGTAGAGTCCAGCCCATAATTGCTCACCGGCCTAAGTTGGGCCGTGAACCATTTTAAATGCCCGAGTGTCGGCCCAAACGCTACCTAGCCCATTAACATCAGCAGAACAATTATTTTTTTTAAAACAATAATTTGTTGAAGTTGCTACCAGCTAGCCCGGTCGTTGGTGGTTAGGTAATATTTTTTCACCATATATATCTCAAGATCTGTGCCCACAGCTGCAGTAACAGCTGTTGCCTATATAGGCTGCAGCTGCAGCTGCAGGTTCTCGATCGTTGAGCCCCCTTGTCAATTTCATAGGCTAGGTTTATTATGAGTAAATGAATTGGATTATGCAGCTGCCTCTTTGGTTACCTCTCATAATATAAATAATATTTATTTATTTAAATTATTTTAAAATATATATTTTCAACAAAGTGGCTGAATAGGTAATGCAGATCTTCTACTAGTGATTGACTTGATGAGAACAGTATACTTGTGTAGTCACTGGACACTAACCTTTCTTTGATGAAACTACACGCAGATCCACTGCAGGACCTTTCCACTTTTCTTCACCAGCTAGATTATCGTGTGTAGCATCTGATAACTTGCTAAAATTAATCACCTATCTGCGGCAAGGCTGCAACATCAAGAATGCAGTCATTTTTACTCGAGCTTAAATGCACGTATTTATGCTAATTAATCACTTTTTCATCTGATGGTGAAGCAGCTGAGACGAGAGACGAGATGAAAAGCAAAGACAGAGACACAAATGGCGCCCTGTAGAGAAAGAGTGAAGACATAGATTTGGGTACCACTTTCATATATTGATGAAAAGAACAAGGTATTCTCGAAATCTAAATTCTGAAGGGGGGGGGGGGGGGGGGGGAA
>LIEC01001106.1:0-38676 GCA_001925005.1 Drosera capensis | reverse complement strand
AAAAAAACATGTCCAGATTCGTTGAATTTGAAACAGATGAGTAATTCGATCAGATAAGGAAAAATCGGATGAAAAATTCATACCAAATCTGATGCGATTTGATCGATTGTTGAAGTGAGTGATCGGAGACCGTCGTATTTTGATCGGAGAGGCGATTCGAGATGGGTGAATCTCGTTCTTCCATTTTAGGGTTTCCTCTACGTTGATTCAGAGATTATGTTGTTGTCGTAGACAACTAGTGACGGATGATAATTTCGTGATGGTTACTATAGAATAATCTGATCGTTAAAATCTCGGAGCTGCTTAGATCCAAGCATAAAATAATTTATGTATGATTTTATTGAGTATTGATTTAAAAATCTATTATTTTTATATTCAAAGATATTATCTAATATAGAATCCTACATCAATCAGTTAAACTCAATAATTAAGATTAAATTATAATCAGGAGCAAGATCAATTATTTTTAACTTATGTAAGTAAATTTGATTATCGATCTTAGACACATCAAAAATTATGTACTAGAGACATGAAAGAAAAAAAAAATTCTTCATCCTTCATGATGTATGAGAATTATCGTTGTTGGTGATGCAAAACCTAGATGATTATACCAAATCATTAATTTTTTGTATTCTATTTCAGGAAGATTTTGTATCAAAATTAGAATTTTTTTTGTGACAAGATTCACACGATTTTTAATATATTAAAAAATTAATTTACTACATCTATCTTTTACAACCCAAATAATTTTCTATTTTTATTTTAACTCTATATAATACCGTAGTTATTTTTGTTATCCTTCGCTGAAGAAAACATCAACACAAAAGTCTTTACAAGTCAAAAGCAAAGAAAAGTTTTTAGTTTCGGGGCACAAACACCCAGTCTAAATATCCATACATAATACTGTTTCTATTCTTGGCTCCCAAGGAAATCTTGTTTCATCATTCTACATAACATGCACTAGTCTTGTCCCCTTTTTTTTCTCATATCCGGTCAACACAACAACGAGAACGGAATTTTCTGTCATCGAGGCTGCTCGGAATCATCAATGGCAGACTGCTCGGAATCGTTGACGGCAGGCTGCCCGAATTGCGTGAGAAACTGCATCGCAGTCATATGGTGCTCTTATTGCCAGAGATACTTGCCAGGCGATCGTCGTGCTGCTTTCATGTAAGATGACCCTTTTCTCGAACTAGCACTAATGTGATCGTACTCGGTACCGCAAAACAGTGCTTATTCTTGCCCCTGAGCATAGGGATTAGTTGCCGAGCCATAAAATCCGTTGCGTGTATTGCAGATGCTGTCCTGGCTGTGGGAAGGTGATCGCCGACGTGATTCCAAAGAATAAGAAGCCAATATCTAAAAAGACGAAGAAACGAGCGTCACCTTCAAGTGTTTCCTCTGACGTGCAGCCACACCAAGCAGTCGAAGTCTTCAAAAATTCCGAGAAAAACAAGAAGCGGGCATCATCTTCAAGCGATCACTCAAACTTGCAGCAAAAGAAGATGCCGCCATCATCTCCAATTGATTCCTCGAAAGAACAACCAAAACAAATTGTGAATGACGCCAGATTGCACGCCAGAGTGCAGCCCTTGGATTAACAACCAAGTTACTAAATCAAGTTACTGATCAATACACTCTATCAAATTGCAGAAAGTAGCGGCATTTGTATATTTCAATCGGCCAACTTGACCGCTACGATGATATCCGATAATCCATATCTTCTATAGAAACAATCTCGTTTGCAATATTAAAGTCGTAAAACTAATCCCACCAGATTTTTCTGGTATCTAACCACTGCACACAACTGAAGGTACAGTTACAACTGATTAAATGCTCATCTACAATAGGCTTCAGAGTCTTGAGATCTTGGACCAGAGGTAGACCAAGAAGAGACAAAGGAGTGCAAAGAGAACTACGTGGAGAATGTGATTTGATCCACTCCTGACGACACTCTTGCTTAGTCTTCTCATGTTGTTCTTCATTCCCGCTTGAGCTTTCATAACAGTCATTTGCTGTCCAATTTGCATTTTCACACAGAAGCTCAGAAAACAGGATTTATTTCATCTCAACAAAACAACATTGTTGACAATAAAAGACCGAGAATAGAGCCGACTCCATACCAATTGATTCATGAACTCATTCTGAAATTTTGCCTCTGTTTCTATCTCTTGAGCCACCTGCATTTTACCCTCACATCTCAGACAAAAATACAAATAACAGTAATAAAAAGAAAAAGAAAAAGAAAAAACCAAGCACTATCTGGGCATTACGTCCCTCAGTAGTCGAACTTTATTTCGCAGGCCTGTGATTTCATCATCAAGGTCTCCTTGCATTGGATCAATGCGCAATTGTATCTCGTCTGTTCCAGTGACTTGTCTAGTGCTGAGACCATCACTTTCACACAAAAGAAAGAGAAACTTTCAGACATTTAGAACCAACGGAATCCAAATATAATAATCCCTCCGTTCCATATTTATTGGAACGTTTTGACCCGGCACAGAAATTTATACAATATTGAATTTGTGTGAATTTTAATGAAAAAATATTATGTTTTTGGTGATAATGGGTTTACTGTAGTATTTCTGAGAGGAGATACTATAACAGATAGATTAATTTGGTTTTTTTTTTTTGTTAAAAGGTTATCATAAGAGAAAAGGTTTGTAATTTTTTTTTTACTGACTAAATAAAAAAACATTACGATTAATATGGGACGGGGGAGTATTAGGTTAGGATAGAGGTTTCACTATAAGGAATCAGACGGGGTCCAAGTTCCCAATAACATAAACCCATGCTTCCGTTCTGCCAAAATCGAAGCCCACAGAATTTTCCCCACTTTATTTCATTCCAAATATAAGACAAAATAGCACGAAGTCCTATTGAAGGTTGTATCAATACTAACCTTAATCGGTATGCCACAGCACCAACTCGCTTCGCCATTATAATAAGATTTGATGAGCAAGAGACTGGAATTTGGGCTCGACTAGAAGACGGATTTCTAGCGAAGGTAAGAATTTCTGAACAAGAATTGATCAGCTAAAGAGAAGCCGACTTAGAATTGCTTCAGTGTAGATCCCCTCAAGGTGACTCTCTAGTCTCTACTATGTTCAGTTTCAAATTATTAAGCCTGTAGAAAGAAGAAATAACACAATTTAACAATATGTATGCTAAAATATATTCACATAGGAAATCTCAGAAAATGAACATCGAGATTGGTCATTCTAGCCTTCCTCATTTGAGCCATCACCAATTTTTTCAATCTTGAACCAAATTTAACTAGCTCGAAAGTTATCAAGAAGAGTTGGGTTAGCAATGTAGTATGCAATCCTTCCCCCAACCATGTGATCAGGGATTCGCTCGAGGCATTAAAAAACAGTCTCTTTGTTACCATATCACAACAACAACATACATCTCGTCTCCCCACACCCCATACATGAAAACCCGACAATTTCGATTATTCCGAAAACAATTATTCTCCACCTTAAATCAATACCAACTTCAACAAACCAAGCAAGCTCAACGAATCAAACACTTTATGATCAACCCATCCAAGGATTCAACACAAACGAACTCGCAACTTGAAAACCCCAAATCAGACACAAACCCTAATCGATATCAAATGCATAAATATCGAAGAACACGGATAGGGGAAATGATTACCTGCTGAAATCGACGATCAATCGAAATCGAAGTCGATGAATGAAAGGGAAGACATGAAGGGGAGAGGCTTTGGGGTTTCGGTTGAAAGAGAGTTGAAACACGCCGCCGTATCTGACGGTTGATATGAGTGGTTTGACGTTATCGAAGTGCTGTGAGCCGTCGGATTTGCTACCCATGGTATTACTTTTACAAAATTTATTTGATCATCGGTATAATATATTCATTATATCGATATAATATTTGACACGAATATAATGACATTAAACATGATTTAATATAAAAATAAGATTTATGTTTATTTATATATATTGTATTTTTTATGGGACGAAGAAAAAACGAGATTAAGTAAAGGTCAAAAGATTTTTAGCATGTGAAGGATGAAATACTAATTCTTAAATGGATTTAATTGATAGTCATTCCATACTGCTGAATATGAATTTGGGATGGATCAACTTTGCACATGTCCATAATTAGTACTCTTCCGTTTCATAATATATATATTATTTTGACATGATATGCATGTCGCGCGTATAACGATAATCGAACGTAATTTTTTGTAAATTTATGATGAAACATCAATTATTTTATAAATTATTTATTTTAATTTAATACATATTGCGGGACGATCAAACATTATTTGATATAAAAATGATATTTATATTCATGCGTCTGGAAGAATATAAAATACATATATGCTGTATCTACTGTGGAACGTAGAGAGTAGTACTATTTGGCTACATATAAATGCTTTGCATGTCACTTTTAAATAAGTATTACTCCCTTCATTTTATAATATATATATTATTATTATTTTGAATTGTTCCAATTTATTTATAATTTTTTTCTTTTTAGTCAATATTTAATCTAAAAAATCATATCAATCATATTTTGTTATAATACATCATTACATCTTTTCACAACAACCCACTACCCCTAAAAATATCATTTTTTCATCAAATTTCATAAAAATTCGATACATACATAAATTTTCTTATCGGGTCAAACGGTTGTAATTATTATGGGAGATTGGGAGCACGAGAGATAGAAAGGTACCATCAGTACATTTTTTATTATCAATCTCTACAAACCTCATAACAAACTCAAAGCAACAAAGAATCAAAAGATTACAACCAAACAACTACTACGGAGTATTACATACAAGCATATAAGCCAAAAGAATAAATTTTTGGTTCAACAATGAATGTTTGCTGATACATATATTCTACCAATCAAATTGCCCTTATATTCCAATCATGACAGCATCGAGAGAAGAAGAGCCGTAGTTGCCGTGCCAACGAGCAGCGGAATGCTTAGAACTGCAGCTGTTGGACCGCTCGCACTTTATGAACCATCTGGCGTATTCTCACCCGCTGTAAGATGCAGAACAGATCATTAGGATCTATATACATAAACTCAACGAACTTTGAACATGTATAACGCTGATTCTATTGTACTGATTTGAGATAAGCGGTTTCGACAGTGATAAAGCACAGAATTAGTGGAGCATTTGTTTGTGGTGAGCCAACCAATAATAATATGTTTATGACAACACTCATTTCATAAGTATTATGGGACAAAGAGAGCTTTACGAAGATAAGCTGTATTAAGAGACAGAGCGAGTAATTAACAGGAGTTCAAATTGCACCTAAGCAAGTGACATCCACGGTCTTGAAGGCAAAATCAGAACTCACTGGCAACCCACAAGCAGTAGTCAGATTCCGAACCCGGTTATCATCATACCCTGTCCCCGGCGAGATGAAGAAACCACAGAGGCAGATGGCGTAGGCGTCGTTGTTCACCCATCCTCTCAGTTCTGAGCAGCACTGATCAGTAGGTGTCGCCTCAGTGCTCCCTTGATTGATGTAAAGGGCGCAATATCCCGCTGCCTGGTTCGCCAACCCCGTGCAGTCTAGTGGTGATAAAGGGGATGCCGCAGGAGGGGGGGGACAAAGACCTGGCAGATTGTGATGTGTGTGTAAGAGTTGCGAGAATGAGAATCGTGATAAGGTGAGTGATCGACATTGCGGGTTATGTGTTGGAAATTGTTTGTGTAATGGAATTTGTCTTGGGTTTTTTTTTATTTGATTCGTGAGAAGATGATCATTGGTGATTTGTATTTATAGGGAGATCGATATTGTGTTTCATTGATATGATTTTTACTGTTTGATTTTGAACGGGTGAAGTTCGGGAGCCAAGACAAAGTAAAGAAACTCAGCTTGTTCAACGTTTTTTCTTTATGAGTTTGGTCTTTTCGTTTGAGACTTGGTCCAGTACCTTTATCTGTTACCTGGTCTGTACTAGGTTTTGTGCAGAGGAATTAGTCTGAAGGATATTATATATGTTGTCGACTATGTGGCAGGCTGAATTCGTCTAGTCGATGGAGTGCCTGGTGAACCGGTTGGAATTTTCCTCACGATAACCTGGAACTAACAATGTTAAAAGGTTATAAGAGACCTTATGCGCCGGATCTGTTAGTGGTTTGACGAGTTAATAATTTTTTTCCCCAATCCATGTCTTCAGATGTGTATTTGTTGGAAATTGTTGA
The DNA here is from genome assembly GCA_001925005.1 of Drosera capensis. Taxonomy (NCBI): domain Eukaryota; kingdom Viridiplantae; phylum Streptophyta; class Magnoliopsida; order Caryophyllales; family Droseraceae; genus Drosera; species Drosera capensis. Next base: position 32,471 of record LIEC01001106.1, on the reverse strand, counting down.
AAGTGTATGGTATGATACCCGATCTGGTATGGCAACAAGAATAGTCCAGAAGATGAGAAGCCTGAAAAAGAGCAATGCTTTCCTAAAACTTCTGTTTCATTTTCATAGACTCTCAAGGTATATGCCAACTTGCTAAGTCTAGTCTATATGAGATAGAGATAGCTAGTTTGTAAAGACGATTTCTAAAACGATCATACATGAGTGGATTGTCCATAATATTTTTCCCTATCATGAATAGGTTCAGAAAGAATTAATTTAATGATAAGTAATCCTTTTTTTTAACCATGAAATCAATGATAAGACATCTCTCGAGAATAACATCAAAAAAACAATCTTTTTCTTTTTAATATATAAGAGGGTTAAGATTACATATCTTTACCCCTTTTTATATCCTATACTTGCGAGATTATGAGGTTATGAGGTTACGTTCAATTGACTACCAAACGCATTGGTCTCCACATAGATTTCAGGGCCTTTGCCGTAGAAGCATGTCCTGGTATTAACCATCATCCTAATGAACTTGGCTCAAGTCGGATTAGGTCTAAAGATGATTTTTTATTTTTTTTCTGTTTCATCTTAATACAGTATTCAAGATATTTTTTTTTTTTAAATCAATTCATTTTATAAGGTGACTCGGCTTTCATAAATGATTTTGATTTTCATAGTTTTTATATAAGTACTAATGAATTACAAATGAATAACATAAGAGGTAAAAAATAACAGTTCATTTTATTATTAACCTCGACATGTCTCACTTGACGCTCAAAGTAACAAAGAACCAAAAAATTACAACCACACAACTACAAAAATTGTATTCCATACACACACATACTCCCTTCGTTCCAAGATGATGGTAACATTTTGACCTGACACGCATATCGCTATAAAGTTTGACATGCGTGTAACGAAGTTCAACATATTTTTTAAAAAATTAATCGTGAAATATCAATAGTTACATAAGTTACGTACTTCAATCTAATATATGTTGCGGGATGATTATATGTGATTTGATATGAAAACGAGATTTGTGTTCACATGTATAGAATAATACAAAATAGGTATATATTGTAATTAGTATGGGACGGAGGAGTGAAAAAGAATCAAGGTATGATACACAACAATGAAAGTGAGATGATACAAATATTCTATAAATCAAATTCCCTAAAGATTTCAGTATCCTGACAGCATCGATAGTAGAAGAGTTGCAGTTGCTGTGCCAACGAACAAAGCCATGCCAAAAACTCCAGTTGTTCGTCCGCTCGCACTTGACGAATTATCGGATACAGTCTCGCCCGCTGCAAGATTCATAACAAATTAGTGACGATGTAAATAGACTCGACGAACTTTTAACATGTATATGACACAAGTTTTAAATTGCTCAATCGCGATAAACTTGCACTATGCTTATATAGTAATGTTACTGTAATTTCATAAGCAACGTACCAAGGCATGCGACTTCGGAGCTCTTAAAGGCAACACCAGAATCCACTCTCAGCCCACAGGCGGTCGACAAATTCAGAACCCGGTTTGCATCAAACCCTGTCCCGAAATTTTGCGGCAACAGGAAGAATGTACAGAGGCAGACACCCTCGCTGTTCACCAATCCTCTCAGTTCAGAGCAGCACTGGTTGCTCGGCGTTGCCACAGTGCTTCCGTTATTGATGTAAGGGACGCAATCCGATGCCTGCTTCACTAACCCCGAGCAGTCTGATGAAGATGGCGCAGGGGACGGAGACCTGGCGGATTGTGATGTGTGTGCAAGAGCAGTGAGGATGAAAATGGTGATGATAAGGCGAGTGATCGACATTGCAGGTTATGTGATAGAAATTGTTTGTGTTGTGTATTGATTTTAGAGTTGTTTGATTTGTGAGGAAATGATTATTGATCGAGTTGTATTTATAGGGAGATGTTGTGTTTGACTGGTAAGGATTTTCGTGGGATACGTTTTTGAATAAGCAGCGTTTTGCCGCAAAGTCAAGGTTGAGTGTTTTGTCTTCGATTTGATCTTTTTGACTGTGACTTGGTCCATAATGAGATTTGTTTGTTATATTTCCTCTTTTTCATAATAAATATAATATTTTCAGAATATTTTAATTTATTTATAATCTTTAATTTTTTAATCAATATTTAATTTGAGAAAAAATCTCATAAATCATATTTTGTTATACTATACATATTATCTTCTTTGATAACAACCTCACTATCCTTAAAAATATTTTTTTTATTAAATTCTATAATAATTCAACACACATATAAATTCTCGTATCGGGTGAAACGGTTACAAGTATTATGGGACGGAAAAAATGTTTTTTTTCACCAAATTTCACAAAAATTCAACACATTGTGTCGGGTCAAACGGTTACAAATATTATGAGACGTCTCATAATACATGCAAGATTTTTCTTTTTGGGCTGTCTCAATTTAATTATAATTTTTTCTCTTTTACCCAATACTTAATCTAAAAAATATCATATAAATCATATTTTGTTACAATATAACTACTGTATTATCTCATAACAATCCCACTATCTTTAAAAAATAATTCTTTTTTTTTATCAAATTAGGTACCCAATAATTAGTCAATAAGATTGAAGTTTCAACTTAACGTTAGTTGTACATAGGAGACCAAGTGCGTGATATCTCACCGTAATGTGACAAGTCTAAACATTTAGACTGTGTCGTCAGATGTGCAGTTGTTGAAAATGTCGAATGCGTTAGTTATGGATAGGCATGCTGTGTTGCCCGAATCTAGTTTGGCAACTGGAATAGTCCGGAAGATGAGAATGTCCTTGAAAACTCCATTTCCTTGGTCATTATCATTCTCAAGCGTATATTCCAACTGCCAAAACCGTGTTGTAGTGATTGATTAATATATCTTCAAGAAGATTTCAAGGCCCTGGTCCAGAAGCCCAGACAATGAACTTGTTTAACCTACCCTCTTTTTTTTTTAACCCTAAAACCCCTGGCAGATTGGTTAGTAAATTAAATCTTGCAACTGGTTACTGGTCTGATTGGGGCCTCTAATCTCTAGCGACTCGCTTTTACCCGTGACTCATGATTCGTGACTTCTCGACCATAAGTCGAGTCCAATACATGTCCAAGCAGCAATAGGATGTTGTGAACTCAGGCAAAATGCACATTCCTAGCAAAAAATTCGACGACATTAAAAAGTGAAAACAAGCTTATTGACATAGGCCATCTAAATTTGGAGTCAGCCCCAAAACAAAGCTCAATTCAAGATGGCTCAAAACTAAACCCAAGTTTCAAAAAATTCTCCAACATTCTCCGGACTTTAAATAAGTAGAGTATTCTAGAGTTTCTAAAGAATTCTTATAATAGTAGGAGAAAAAAAATCTAGATCAGGATTTAAATCATTCTATGAACTTGTATATAAGGAGGTGTTCGTTCATTTGTTAAACCGTCCCACAAAATCCAAAAGAACACAAAGACAATATAAAGTGTATTTTCTCTCACTAAGCTTGTTTTATGTTCTTATTTTCTCTTTACGAGTTTTTATTTAGTTATCTTGACATTAGAATTAGACTGATCTCAAATGAATAAGTAGTAAGTAACTTGAGTGTCATGCGATAGTGAAAAGTGACATTATGCTAGCCAACACACTATCTAAATGTTGATGATTCTGGTGCATTTTCTGGTCATTAGACAGCCAGCAACGTGACCATACAACTGTATGAAGATTTCAAAATGGTTTGATTTGCTGGCGAAAGTGTTGTCAAAATGCCTTGATGGGATCGATTCCAGCATCTGTCTGACTGATCAGAAGATCTTTGATACATCACATGAACCGGTTCAATGTTCTGTCATTGACTCACCAGCATCTTTTTATGCTTTGAAACAGGATTCCTTTTCTGATTATCTCGAGCAAATTCTTCATTGCATCCTTCAAGCTATCCTTCAAGCTAAATTCCTCGTCCTTTCTCAATTCAAATCCATGTCAAAACCAACTTAATTTTCGGATTGAATCGATCTATTAGTTGTAATATATTATTCGTTCTGTATTCAAGTATAGCTATTATTGAGTTTCTCGATGGGGACAAAGATTCATTTTGTAGTTTGTAGTGAATAAAAATTTCCTTTGAATTGCATCATCAACGTTCATCACGCAGCGATTTGTTTAGATTGTTAAAGGAAATTTGTGAGTAATTTTATCTACATTAATCGTAATATATATATATATATATATGTGAACAATCTATAACTCATCAGCTTAACTTTTTAGATTAAAAATTAGATTCAATTTATATGTATATCATACTCAGACCAATCATTTACATTGCTACTTGTGGAAACAATCATTAAAGATATGTGTGATAAATTAGTATATATATTTTATTCATGCTCGGTTGAACGCATAGGGTCCTTCCTTAGTTCTCCCCTGAAACTTAGGCATGGAAAGCACTGCCCACTTTGTTTTATAGCAGAGTTCGGTGATCAAAATGATGGTGTGAGGCAAGGCAACTTCTGGTGAAACTCAGCATGTTATTGTGTTCAGCAAAATTAGTGAAACAAATGCACATGATCAATACCAAACCATTACCAGGAACAAAAATTTAACTTCTAATTAACGTTGTTCAACACTGCCACTTGTTTGGACTAGGAAGTAATCCATGTGTTTAGGCACAAATCTTGCAACAATGTCAAATCTTTATCTCGTTCCCTAAATCGACGATGGCTGAATCGCCTAATCGCGTCCACAATGCCAGCCACTATTTGCTCTTTTGCCTTCTGTTCTAGCTAAGACAATAAGAAAATCTGCTACAAAGAAGGAAATAATTTTTCAGCATATATATCACTTTCACAGTTGCTTAGTCTGAAAAAAGGAGATACGAGAATAAACCAGAAATGATGGATTCAGCTTTGAGTTTCTCATGAAAGTAAAAATTGGACTTTGCTTCATCAAAACGTTTTCAATTAGCCACCATTTTTTGGATGACTTAAATTTGCAACGTCATTGGTTATGACATGGAAATGGACTTGGCTTCCTCTGATTAAGTAAAAGGTCATGAAACGGGAAACTTCGAGGCATTGTGCCTCATAATATAGGTAAAGAATTCTAGAAAATAATCATCGGTTTGAATTGTCCATATATTGATTATTTCTCAGTTACAATGATGTAAGACTACTCATTTTCTTCAAAGTATATATCCTTGATAAAAAATAAACGATGCATCAGTTGATAAAATTATGTGTCGGTCGAGTTTTTTTCCAACTGGATGTGTCGAAGAGCTAAAATCGAACCGATTATCACTGATACCACATTGATCTCTTGTGACTTTATACTCTTTGCACTTTGTTTCGTTATCTTGTTTTGACGATCTCAAATTCTCACTGTGAAAAAAGTATGATACTATGCCCATTGTCCACACACCTTGTACAGCTCCCCTTGACATGTACGCAAAAAAAAAAAAAATGCCGAAAACATTATCCAAAATATACTGCATCAAAAATCCAATATCTCTATTATCACAATTTCTTTTCAATATCTTTGAACACAGTAACATTAGTAATGATACCAATAATGAGGATCTCAAAAATATCAATGACAACAATTCCACTTCATCTTTCACTTCCATCGCCACCGCCGACGCCGCAAGTTGAACTTCTCCGGCCACCGCGGTCGCCGAATCACACATCGTCTCCACGTGGCTAAATCTCCTCACCTCAACCCAATTATCATCACTTTCCCAATTTGCCCCTGTTGACGTCGTCGCCAATTCCTCAATCCTCTCCTCTGCGGTCGCCGGAGAAACCCCACACTCGCCGGAATCTGGCAAATAATTCTCTCTTTGCTCTGTTTCCTCATCTTCGCCATCTGAGATCGCGTGATCGAAGAAATCGAGCACACTTCGTGGTGTCGCCTCATCGTGGACAATCTTGATCGACCCAGTAGATGACAAGAACGGGTGGCGGAGGAGCTGATCGCAACTCCACCGCTCCCCGGGCACCCTCCTCAGACACTTCCCCAAAAAATCCTGGCCCGATTCAGACAAGTGGGTCGGGATTTTGGGAGTCTCGTCTGAGTACCCGATCCGACTTAGGGTGCCCGGCCCCTCGTCGTCCCAGGCAGGTTGCCCGGTGATCATCTCGATCACCGTGCAGCCCAGGGACCAGACGTCTGATGATGGTCCCTGGGACTCGCACTGGATCACTTCCGGGGCCATCCACAAGGGACTGCCCCGAGGGGTGATCTTGGTATCCATGTTCATCTTTTGATCTTTCGGGACCTGCCTGGCAGACCCGAAGTCTGCCAGCTTGGCGAGTCCCGGAGTGGGGCCTATCAGGACGTTTTTGGCCTTGACGTCACAGTGTACGATGTTGTTCGAATGGAGGTATTGTAATGCGGAGACGAGGCACCATGTGTAGTGTTTCAGACTCTGCTCGTCGATTATCGTAGCCAATTTGCTGCAGTCGCTGCCCTGGAGATACTCGAGGTGGAGATTCCGGTACACGGTAGAGCCCTCGATGGTTACATCGTCGTTATAGTACTCGACGATGTAAGGGGACGAAAGCCTTCTCAGCACTGAAATCTCGTTCTCCAGCGCCTCGAGCTGGATCGGGGATGAATTCATGTCGACTGACTTGACCGCGAAGACCCTGTTGTTGGTTTTGTTGATGGCGAGGCTGACGGTGCCAAACGAGCCTTTTCCGATTGGATTCCGTCTGACCCAGCTGGATTTCTCCGTCGACGACGAGGTAAAGCCGGGAGCTGTTTCGTTTCTCATGTTCTGTTTCTTTCCTCTGTTTTGGGTTTAATGTGTTTTGTGTGGGAGTTTGCTTTGTGTGTGTGTTTTGAGCGTTTTGCGAATGATGAGTGGGCGTATATATATGGGATGGAAAGTTTGGTGTAACTTTTTTGGTGGTCGAGAAAAATGACAAAATGAAGTTTTGTTTTGGTTTTTGAGTTTATTGAAATAAATGTGTTTTGGTTGTGAAAAGATTTTGAGAGAGTGTGATGTGGTGGGGAGATTGTGATGCAGCATGAGGGAGTGTGAGTTGTGATGGAGATGTTGCCCCTTTCTTGAATTGTATCTCATGGGTGACGTTTGGGGATGTTTGTGAGATTGTTAGGGGATATTCCGTTACAAAAGGCGAAGTTAGTCGAGTTAGTGCTAGGTCAGTTGTGACGATGATAGTCGAGTGAATTGTCGTAGAAGAGTCGATTGTCGATATCATAGTGACCAACGATCTGACCTAATGATCTCAATATCAGTGATATCAATTCCTCGTATCAGATCACAAACCTGGTCAATAGAGCTTCACTCACTTTAACTTATTTCGTGTTATTTGATATAGTCTCATATCTCAACGAAAAAATTTACTCCAATTAAGTTCATCAAATACTGCAATCTATGCATTACTTATCCTATTCACGCATGATAGCACTGAATTACACAATAATGAAATATTGATTCATTTATTGATAAGTACAAAATCTTATCTTCGGATATGAAGAATAGTTGCGCGATATTGCACTTTACTGGCATGTCCATGGATCAACTAAAGATTGATAGTTCAAGCCACGATTTACACTCATGGGAGATTTGAAGTACTCTCGTCGTCTCATAATACATATAATATTTTTATTTTTTGGTTGTCTCAATTTACTTATAATTTTTTTATTAATATTTTATTCTGAAAAAAATATCAAATTAATCATGTTCTATTATAGTACAACCACTCTATTTTCTTACTATTGGTACATTAAATCCCACTATGTCTAAAATAATACTATTTTTTTTAATCAAATTTCATAAAAATGCAACATACATATAGAACGGCATGTAATATGGGACGAAAGGAGTATTGTTTATTATAGCCCTCGTTGTTATATTAAGTAGCTTAGGCTTTTCTGTAATTAATCTGTACTTGATATGGCTGCGCCTATGATTAACACCAACTTATATTGCTTAAATGAAAGTTAGGTAATTTTAAGGGACCATTAGTAAGTCTAGATCTTCTTAATACTCGTGGACATCGTTGGACCGAGGAAACATCAGAGGAACATTAATCCGATAAATCACATTATAATAAGAGCAGTGATCATCCAGCTATTTGCATAATTTATTAACCATTGATTTCAAGAAATTAAATTAAGAGTTAGATTCCCAAAATGATAAGTAACCATTGACGTGATAAAGGGTAATGCGTTAATGTCACACCTCTGTTTGTTCTTCATTAATCAACGATGAACGGAGGCTTCTCGTGCGATAAATAAGTGGAAATATAATTGTTCCGTAAATGCAGAAAGTGTGCTACTTCTATCAGTAGAGATAACTAGAATTCAACAACGCGATCAATCAAGATATCATATGTTCTCCGTGGCTATTAATAAAACCAATCAAGATTTCATATACTCATTGATCACTACATACCCAGCGTTTTAATTATAATCTATTTTTTGAAAATATAAAGGGATATATTGAAGCTACGCATATCCATAACTCGATACCGTACAGTGAGACCACTGTGCAGTGACACTTATATATGTTCTAGCGGTATATAGACTAGCTTGAATTTAGCTGATTAGCTCAATATAGATGTAATGTAACATGTGTTGATTACGAACACATTTCATTTAATATCTTATTTTTCAACTATTGAGCGAAAGAATACCATCACCTCACACGGCTAGCTCACCTAATCAAGACTTGGATGACGGCGTCTCTCATCTACACGCATTTCAATAGATATATCATAAGTACATAATGTAATAAATTATTGCTACGGTGAATTTTCAAGAAAGAAATTCCTCTATGTCATGATATAATTATATATATTTCATTTTTTTTAAATCTTGTTTATAAAATCCATAAATATTGCTAACAAAGATAACGATTGGTTGGGCTTAATATGGATTGAAGCCACAGTGGCGGTGCTGCGTGGGACCCATACACGAGGAGGATGACATGGCGCTCAAAAACTGACAGCGGCGGAAATGGAGTGGTGGGCAAGTGGGCGGCGGTGGGCCGCATACTAAAAAGTGGGGGCCCAATAAAGGAGAGATCGAAAAAGAAGCTGGATTTTTTGGTTGGCTGGGTGCCTGGTGGCTACTACCCTGGTGTGTGTTCTGTTTTTTTGACGTGCGCGCCTGTTTTTTTTCCCCATAAATTTATCATAAAAAATTAATAATTATTTAAATCATCCTCACTTATTATGCATATATTATCTGACGATATAAAAACAAATTTATTCGATATCAAAACAAAACTTCATATCCATATGCATAGAATAGTGACGCTACAAAGTTTTGTGACGTGGTAGTATAATTAATATTGAAACAAATTAACGGCAAAATTGATGGGATTATAAATTATCCTTGAAACGATCAAATATTATTTTTAATAAATTTATTATTAAATTAATAATTATTTTTTATTTATTAGTCAAAATTGGATCAAACGTGAATTTTTGTTATATATTTCATATGTTCTGTGAAAAATACAACTGTTTGACTATGCACGTATGTCGAGTTGAACTTTGATCAATTTCGAAAAATGGTCAAATTTTTTTTTTGAGGTAAACTTTGCATGAAATACTAATGTTATTTTTGTTGTGTAGTATAACTTAAACTAAAAAAAATTCATTTTTATGTCGTATAATGATAAAACAAAATTCATCAAAATACATATTCAATAATATAAAAATCAAAATATTATATTCTCTCCGTCTTAAGTGAAACATTACATCATCACTCTATTACTGACCCAAAGATATAAAAAAATTATATCACTGACCCAAAGATATAAAAAAATTATATCACTGACCCAAAGATGAAGTATATAACTTAAAATAAAATTGATATTTCACGATAATTTTGAATAAAACTATTTTTAATTATGTCGCAGATCGTTCGTCACACGTTCAATTTTATTACTCCGTTACTCCCATCGTTCTAATTTATCTGTCACTTTAACTAAAACACAAGTTAAAAAATCTTTAGCACATGTCATTTTCAATAATGAAAATTTTATTCTTATCCTTATCATTTATTGAAAATTATGTTTGCATTAAATCAATCAAGACAAAAAAAAAACCCAATAAATTCATGAGTAAAATGGACATAAAACATTAACTTTTTTGTCTAAACAATCCCATATGATAGATATTTTAAAATCCAATCTAATCCTTCAAACAACACATAAATTAAAAAGGAATATTATTTATTTGTTTCATCTTTTTTGAAAAGAAGGGACTAATCTTTATCGGAGAGAGGATGTATAACGCAAATTTAATGAACTGAGAGGTGCACAAGTTGTTGGAAACTCAAAATAGAGGACAACTGTTCCAATATGGAACCCACTCCACCACCATATCCTATCCCATATGCTCCACCACACCCATTCATATCTTACTTTTAGAAACGAGTTCAGCTGATTAACATGGTTTTTTTTTTCAAGTCCAACGTTAGGTTTGTCTATTTGGTAATATAAAAGATGCTTACTTTAAGCTCAGAAGTGACGAAAAATCATAAGTCACTTGCAGTTATTTTTTATATTGAATGGTGTTTTCTCTCCCCATGTTGATCAATAATATTGTCGTGATATATGGACTGAAGGGACAATAAATTGATTTTTAAAAATCTAAATACATTTTGAAACTAATATTAATCATCGCAACAAGTTTTTTTTATCGATAAAAGGAAATTCTCAACTTTTGAACTCTTATTTCTACAAAAATTTGAGTTTGAACTTAATTTTTTCACAGTTCCAACGATTCAAAATCAATCTTCAAATATTTCACAAAGAAAAAAAAAACAATCATAAAAAAATCAATTTCTTTTTTTCAATTACAAAGATACAAAACCGATTATCTTTTCTTATCGTAACATAAATATGATTTTGTTTTGAAGTGGGTAGATAATTTATTAATTTGTCGTTGATGTATGTTGAGTTATTTCATTAATCAAATTTAAATTCAAAATAAATTTAAATTTCATTTTTTAGAATTTATATTTTAATTTCTTAATTTTAATTATCATGACATGCTCATTTGATTAACAACAATTAATTTTGCCAAACATTCATATTGACTTTAAACCATTTTTTATCAAACACCTATGACTTATTTAAAAATCACAATAAATTTATTTTTTAACTTTCAATCATGAACACTTAAAAACATGTTTGGACACCAACCACGGAAAGCAAGAAAATATAATCAATTCTCAACATTTCAACAAACAGTGCAGTTGAACAAGAAGTCCAACAAACAGTGCAGAGTGGAGTGTTCCAAGGCTTCTTTGATCTCGTGGGGGACCGTGCCACACCACACTTTTTATGGATATTTTTTTCATTTAAATTATAATATTTGTTTATATTTTATTTAAATTATAATATTATTTATATTTAATAATTTTAATCACTTATCATCATTTTTTTAATTCATTTTTTTATTTCAAATATTCATAAAGATTAAATTATCCGTTTTTATCAGTTCAACAAACACATAAATTATCATAACGGATAAAACCTGTATAATTTGAATGGGATGGACAACGTAAAGATAAACCTTTTCTTCATCGAGTGACAAACAAAGGCATGTGAACCCTCCAACATTCCATATGTTTCTCGACCACTTGGTTCCACTAGTTGGTTCACTTCAATTCACTTCGGCTGTTGCGGCTCGATGCTAATACATGTGATATCGAACAAGTGAAACTCCGTTAAGATACATCTACCATCTTATATCATAAATTTTCGGTAGAGTTTATTTTTGATATGATATTTATGTTGAATCTAATATTTTATATCAAGAGTTCAAATCCAATGATTATTATGTGATCATGTTTATAATTTTGGGTAGAGCAGTTTTTAAAAATGAGTTATGATCGGTAACATTCAAAGATTCTTGGGTTAGAACATATAATGAATCGTCAAAATTAGAACCAAAGGAAACATGGAAACAACAAAACATGCTTCGCATGCACTTTACATGTCACTATACATAGTTTTTTGCAAGACGTACATAATATTGAAGTTAAAGAAAAGGGGGATCATGTTCTTGTTGTGTTTTTGACTTGACACCTTGGAACAGCTTGCTAGTGGGGAAAATATGCAAATGATCAAGACCCTTAGATGCAAAAGGGACATAAGATGCAAATAAATTAATGCTTGGGATGGTCTTTTTTATTTAGACAAGCATGGTAGCGTTCATATGTTTGGGATACATGTCTAGGGATCAATCAATGGAGCCCAATTGGCCACCACATTCCAAGTAACTAGCAAGCTTAGTATCGTATGAAGTACAAATAAAAATTAAGGTTTGATTATATCACACATTAAACTAGACAGAAGCTGTATATAGTTTCTGATGTTTTTAAGAGGCGGTGAATCTCTAATCACATAACTCGGATAATAAAAATTGTTCATCATTAAGATAATCTTTACGGACGAATCCTTGATCATGGGGGATAACCTGGCCTTATTGATGATCACTTCATCATTAAACTACCTCTTATTGAGAGTCACTTAAATTGTAAATAATTCTTGACATACATAAAAATATCAAATTTTTTAAGAAGTTATCTATCATTCGTCTAACGAGGGTTGTTGTTTAAAACCATATGATATTGTGTGGGTGAGATAAAAAAACAGGGGAACATGAGTTGGGTCGGACGATGCGGAGTGGATGTCTGCAACCAAACAGACAAATGACTAGATTTCTCATTTGTTGTGTCCGACAACGCAACGTGAATATCTCACATTTCACTCATTCTCCAGAATATAAAGAGGTCATGATTTGATCTTTCCAATTTTGTTGTTGTGTGGACTCGCGAAATGCGATCATCGCTGCCTTGATTTCATCTTGAGTTTGCTCCTTCCCACTTTCTTTTCCAACTCGCATGACCCAACATTCAATTATCGTTCATTTTGAATCAAGTTGGTCCATCCTCGAAGAAAATGACAACAAGCATGTAGATGGTTCGTCCCTATACTTAAATGTTAATTCACTCTTTTTGAAAAGTGAAATAGAATTTCAAATTATTTATTATGTGAGATAAATCTAGATAAAAATTAATTTTTTTTTGTCAATTTTATTAATGAATTTATTGCTCTTTATTTTTTGGTTCATTCATTGTATTCACTCTTTATATCATTAATAAGGATAAGAATAAAATTTTCTTATATCATTAAGATATATCATTAATTAAGATTTCGTAATTTGTGTGTTTTGGTTTGAACGTCACATAAATTAAAACGGATGGAGTATTAAACTCAAATATCAATGTAGTGAAAAACTACGCAATAGATCATATATAGTCCTTTTTTCAATCAGATTAATCATTTATGATCAAATTTCTTATGGGTTTGAGCATTGATATTCGGTGCGTTGGCTACAAATTTGATGTAATGAAACAAGTGATCCAACAGAGTTATTTGATATTTATTCCGTCTTGTAATAAATATAATTTTATATAGTAATTATATTATTGATTACGTATTTTAAAACATAACTTGTTTTTGTTAAAAGATAGGATATGAATTTTATTTTGACTCAACATTATAATATACAATTTAAATTATTTTTAATTTTTTATAATAAATTTTATAAATAACACTAATTGACGATCCGTGAATCATTCGCGTGAACAGTGATAAACTTTGCACTATTATGGGACGAACGGTGTACTTGATAAGATCAAACATCCTTATCCTTATTTTCTAGGGAATGGCATTGTACCCATGAGATTCCCAAGTAATTGGTGATGTCCCACTTTGACCTCGCACAAAGTGAAGTAGTCAACCATAGTGTTATTGGCCAGCTCAAAGTCAATCCACAACATTCATTTGTTCATGTCAAAGTGAAAATTGATATTTGGTATGAATGGGAACAATGAACAACCAATGTCGAAGGGCCATATGAATCTCCAAAAGTCCACCTGAAGTGCAAATGGGCAGTTTTGGATTTTCATCCACTCAAAATATCCTTGGTATGTTAGGGCAAATAATTGGTTTGTGTTTATCAGAAAATCCAGAAACGACTCATTATTTCTTGTTATGATGATCACAATATCTATGTTACACAACTGTAATTGGTATAGTTTTTTTTATATCTTATTCAAATTATAATAATTTCCTTTTATGTTTGATAATATATAGTATTTTTTTTTGTCCTATTCAAATTATAATATTAGTATATATTCAAATTATTCATATTACGAATCTCATCGTCGTATTATGTAAAAACATTATGAAACATTAATGATAATTTAAATTATGTATTATAATCTTAGGTGAATGTTAGAATTTTTTTACGTCGTTAAGACAACAAATGAATCTTCTCAGTGATGTTACAACATTATAATTTGAATGAGATAGATAGAATACAATTTTTCTTCGTGAAGAATTGGCGACTACTACGAGCGAGTTAGCTAAGCATTGGTCTATGCATGTCACTTGCTTTATTATGAAAAGCATTTGATATATAATGAGTGATCTAATCACCTAGCTAATGACAGAGAGAGGGAAAGGTTAAATTGGCCACAAATTGAGAGCAGAAAAGGAACTTCCCACTTTGGAGTGTGACTTGTACCAAAAGAAGCATGCATCTTGGCCTTCAAAACATCAACTTGGCAACTTCATTAGCCCCTAAGCATACTCACCCGAAGTTTAGCTTGAATTTGGATTCATAGAAGTGGTTTGCTGACTTGAAGCATGATGCAGATTACATTACCATTGGAATATTGAAGCTTCGTCATTTCGCTGCATCTTTCTTTTAGACCAGATTAGATTCATTTGAATAAGAACTCAATAAAACTCAACGATGGATTGATTCAATCAGCAATGACGGGAGCCCGTTCCTCTGCTGTGCAAAAAAGAATGCAACTATGCTCTTTTCGGTTCTCATCTATTGGATCTGATCAGAAGTGGAAAACAGTATTAACTAGTTTATACGACGGATGAAAAACAAAAACACTGGTGTTTTTTCAGCAAATGATCTTAAGTAACCAGATTGATTTAGTCATTAGCTTAATGAATCAGGGCTCAAGAATGACAGGATCATTGTCGATGGCGACCAGTCATAACTTAACGATCTTATTTGGTTCTCCGCGTTAATGACAGGATCATAATTCCACAAGGAAGGGCTCTTAAAACCGCGAATCTATTGTTCTTGTTCTCATTACTCCAATGCAGTTCCCCCCTGCTTACCCCAGGAATTCCTATGCATAACTAGCTTGCTCGAATAATAATACTGAGTAAAGGCTTCGATTGGGCTCAAACTCCTGACAAGAGTTAATCAAGATTTTGCAATGAAATCATTATGTAGATGCAGAAAGCATCAAGTAAAAAAAAAAACTGCAAATAGTGAAAGAGCTTCGTACTTCAGGACATCGGAAAATCTGTCAGCTGGGTAACTTTGAATTAAAATCAATGAAAGAATGGTTAACCCTACATATGTTAAATCCTTTGCATAACCTAAAAGATTACATAATCATCACAGGAACACTTACGGATAAAAAGGCTCCTCTGCGACATCACTGATAAACTATGTTGTCGGCACTCCTATCCAATTTATCGCAAACCCTCGCTGCAAAATTGGGTTCTGGTCAGAGTCACCTAGCTAGCAACTGCAGGTTGTAATTTAGTCATGTTACTCCTCCTATACCAGGACTATAATCTGTATTGTTCAAACTGAATAAGCATCACACAGATATCATCACAAGAACCCCGAGAGATGGAAATCTCTATCAGCTTCTTACAAGCAGCAAGCGGCTCGGGTTTGCTTATGCCAATGCAATGAAGACGAGCTACATCTACGGCTTCCTGATTTGTGACCTTATCCCAAAGTCCATCTGATGCTAGGATCAGGAGCTCACAGTCAGATTCAATCTTGTGTATCCGGGTCTCTGGCTTGGCTATTACCCATTGCTTAAAATGTCCATCACCAATAGCTCTAGACACGGCCAATGATCCTTGGATTCTCCAGACTCCGTGGTGACAGTCGAAGTAGCCACCCTGCATAAAACATCAGGGGCACATTTTATTAGAAACTCATTCCATGTTTCATGCAATGTACAAGCTACTACGATAACATGAGGATCTGTGGCTCTTATCACTTAACCTAAATATAAGAACTTGAAATATTCTCACTAAACTTGATAGTCCTCGAAGTTCAGCTTGATTAATACAATCCTGTGTTATAAACCATCTAAAAGACTGACTCGTCCCACAAAGTTTGAAGGATTAGAGTCCTCACCATCGCCTTGGTTCTCTCTTTCTCGTCCTTTCTAGATGGCCGGTGATCAGTGGTGAGCGTCTCATCAACCCCACCTCTGCACATGGCAGCACGACAGTCACCAGCATTCGATACAACAAGGTTTCCAACCCTGATCAAGGCCGTGACGGAACATGTTCCTCCACGGGAATCATCCTGCTACAGAAACTCGGCATCCGTCTTCAAGTAACTATCCCTAACTGCATCCTCAACACCAACTGCATTTCTACTTGCAACTTCATCCAAAATGTTCTAGCTCAATCTCTTGGCCACAAATACCGCAGCCTTTGCCCCTCCGTGCCCATCAAACACACCAAAGAAACCCTGCATATATATACACTTCTCATCATTGGATCACCAAAAATCAACTATTCTAACGCATAAATCTTGATCAATTCCCCTAATTTTCTCCCACTTCTGGTCTGCACCATAGTTAACCAAATACTAGTTACCTCCAACAATCCTCGCGTATCACGAATGATTGGGCAAAACATGTCGAGGTGAGCAGAAGTCTTTGAAATTTATGTCACAAATAGCATTCCACGTACTAAGCCTTGTTTTCCTCAAGCAGTTTCTGTTTATACACACTCCTTCATACTCGGTTTATCGGGTTTATAACTCTAATCATCTTAGAATTTGTGTTCCCAAAAAGTTCATCGGCCACATATTCACAACAACAATCACAAAAAGTAATCGGATCACAAGAAACGGTCGAATACCCTTTTGGCATCCCCATCAACATCAACCACAGCCGAGAACCGATCCTTCATCGGCAGGGCCCTCCTCTTCCCACTCCGACAACAAACCCCGTAAACCCCATCTCTCCCCCTCATCCGCCCTTGCGGTCATCATCCCCTTCCTCGAATCCCCAAACCCAATCCCCAAAACCGGAATATAAAGCCTCACCGGCCGCTTCCTCTTCAAAGCAACCCCATGATCCGCACTCAAAGGCCCGTGATCTTTGTTAGTATCACGAAATGGGCGAAACCCGATCGGAAACAGAGAAGGGGAATTTATAGAACATGATGATGTCTTGGGCAAAGGGGATTTGCAGAAAGGGGAAGATGACGATGATGTTGATGAGTTGCAGATCGGTGCACGACATCACGAATTCTTTGATGAATGAATGAATATGCTTGATTTGATGATGGATAAACTTGATGTTTGCAGATACGGAAAATTTCGGGTTTGATTTAACCGAAAAAGGGTGATGGTGAAGACGATGGATGGGGTCAAAATTGAGAAATGATTCGCCGTTGATGAGGCGTTGGAGTGTAGTGTGAGATTTGTGTTTGATGGGGTTTTTTTGACCGCTGATCGGTTCTTTGGGCTGGCTTTTATTGTTTGGGTCGGAATTAGGAGCCTAAAACTCGTACCTAGTACTTACCATACTTCTAGAACCGAAGTATATTATATTTTATATTTTTTTTTATGATTATAAAAGTTGATATCAAAATATATGAAAGAATGTGGAAAAAATTGGTAAAAATGATGATAAAATGTGTTTAATTTAATATAAATTTGATTTCAAATATAAAAAATAAAACAAATACTATATATATTTAGAAATGATAAAAAATACTATTAAATATATTTTATATTTAATATAAAATAGAGAGAGAGTAATCCCTAACAACCTATAATATCACATTCCCTTTGTCTTATTAATATACTCCCGTCCGATAAAAAACACAATAATTTGACTGGACATCAATGATTATATAAATTATACATTTTAATCCAATATATATTACAAGACGATCATGATTTAATATGAAAATAAAATTTATTATATTTAATAAAATAATATAAAATACATATGTTATATATTTTTCATAAGACAAAAAAAGTATTAATTTTGGTCCAAATATACTATCTCGATCACATAATTAATCCTATGTTTGTCATTTATTACATTATTCAACACAAAATTTAAAAAGAGTCGTTATTCATTTAAATAAAACGATTTTAATTTTTTTTATTGATATTAGATTATAATTATTGTTATTTAATATTATTAACGTTTTATAATATTTTCTTAAAAATAAAATTTGAACGTCTCTTAATATCGATTAAAACTTTTATATCATGAATAACAAATCAAAAAATTACAATTTTTTTAAACAAAAAAAAATTATAAGTCTTAGTAAACAAGATAAAGGAACTCCAACTTATTCAATGACAGCCTCTTACAATTCTAAAAGAATAATTATAATTTTGATAACCTTTTTTCAAAATTATAAATGTCATGTGAGAAAGGGAAAATCCATAATCTACAAACTTAAGTTATCCCATAAATAAAAAAAATATTTATTTAATTTTGAAAATTTTATAACATTTCATCAATATAAAATTTAACACATACAAAAACAATTAAATATAATTTATAATAAATTTATCATAAAATATTAATTATAATTAATATAAAACACATGGAGATGACATAACCTATTTAAATTACGTATATAATTTTATATTTTTTGAAAATATTTATGTAACCATGTTTTTATCATCCAAAACACCATTATTACGAGGAAAAGGCATTTTTGACACAAAAAATTTTAGTGAACATGATGCCTGGCCATATATCAATTCTTAAATAATTGCCTCCTGTGTCTCTCGACACCAAACTGAAACGTAGTAGTTGAGTTAAGAATCTCAATTTTTGAATAATTGGTGTGCACATCATTCAAAAATTACACTGTAGATATACATTTAGATATTCATTGGACTCAAAAAGTCTGAAATTTTACAATTTTAATATGCTATTCATCTACAATCAGTTGCTAATGTATCCAATTAAAAAATTACACTACTTGGGGTCATGTTACCATGTCTCGAATTTGGCTGCGTCAGCCCTGGGAGAACACACCACTAACGAAATGATGCAAGGATTAATATGAAAAGTTTGAAATCAGAGATTGACATATAAATTACCTTAAAAGATTTGCTTCAAACTTAAGGATACTGGTACGTTTTTTCCAATCCCGAAAACCTCAAAACTAATTCCGAACAAAAATGACTAGAAAGCGGCTAAAATCATGCTTTCCCACATTTATTACGATTCAAGAACCAAAGAGAATAATTATAACAAAGAAAATAACGATCAATAATCATTGAAGAATTGCAACGAATGAACAAAGTAGAAGGCGACTCAGTCCCTTAGATGTTCAATTTGAGATTGCGATCATCTCCGCAAAATCATTACAGGTCTGTATACTTGCTCATCACCGTCGCCACAATCACTCAACCCCTCAACGATCCATCCACACACACAAAAGCCACACAATCACAACAAAGTATAGATCAATTATCAATTCAAAATTTCAAAACAAGAATTGAGATGTATTTGGAGATGTGGTTGCCCGCTCGTGCTCCGACGAACGAAGATCGAGGGAGCGAATTCTAAAAAGAGCAACCGAAAATCAATATCGCTTCAAGGGAACGAATCAATGGAAATTCACACATCACCATCAACTAACAAATGAAGCTCTTCTTCGGTTTTCAAAATCACCAACGTCAAAAATTAAACGAAAACACAAAAAATTTAACGAATCTTTATCAAATCCCTACGAAACCCTAGCGAGCTCCAGCGGCGGTCGACTCTATTAATGATGGAGCGTTTGGTGAGTAACTATTTATAAGGAGGCGAGAGATGGTTGCAGTGGATCTAACGGTTGAGATTGATGATTGTGAAAGATCCATCGACGGCGGAGATCAGTGAATGACACAGTTTGACCTAGTTGTGCGTGCATGGATTGGTTACGAGGGAAATGAAAAGCTTTGGGCTTTGTTACTTTTGCTAAACCGGCTTCTCATGTCTCTGTACTTCAGCAGAGAGCCCATGGGTGGGTTTCAGATGAGGGTGGGATATCGTGAAATAATGTTTTTGTTGATAATTGTTTACGGTACGAAATGATACATCAAGGAATATATTCTTTCATCCCGAGGAAGATGAAACAAATTAATTTTATAGGTGTATGGACGTAAAATAAGACAAGTATGTAATAATTATAAAGCATCAATTATTATTATGTAAATCACGTATTTCAATATAATATATATTATGAGACTATCATACGTAATTTAAATATTAAAATAATATTTATATTAATACTTATAAATAATATAAAATACATATATGTCAATTTATTTTTGAGTATTAAGCTGCCTATTTAAGGTATATGATGGTTCAAGATAGAGGACAAACATTTCCCTGCAATTTCCAAAATCAAACTTGGCGTGGTCTTTAGATGCAGTAACTGGTAAGCATCTCTTATGAGCAGCTCATCCCATGGTCAGATGTATCGATCGCACAACAAAATGAACATAATATCTACCAATACTGTCTTCACCAAGAAAAATACAAATACAGAGTTTAGTAGGGACAAAAAGATAGCATCCCCTAAGAGAACCAAATGGCTTGGAAATTCATCGTGCAGACATGAGGCATTCACAAGTCCTCTCGATGAGAATCAACTACAACTATGATAATTAAAACTCAAAGACAATCCTTATTGCCACATATAAACCCTCGTTATTCATCCCGAGGCGGCCCTTTCCTTGACTTGATGAGTTTGATCAACATCTCCAGTCCGCTCACCTGGCATGACATTTTCGTGGCTGTCTCCGTTCTGCAGGTTCACTCCATTCCCGGGATCACTACTCTGCACGTAATGTGCCACACCATTGTTCTGCACATCACGGTTCTGAATCGGCACCCTACTTTGATCATCCCAACCCGGTGCAGAAGACGTGTTAGACCTAGGTACATCTCTGTAACCCCCTTGATTCATGCCGTGGCTCTGGTATCCATGGTTTTGCCCAGACTGGGACGGGTACGAACTCTGGAAACTGTAGTTTGGAGATATATTTCCCGAGCGGAAGTCACTCTGCTGCTGCGGCTGCTGAGGAGGAGTCCAGTATCCATTGTTTTGTCCGGACTGAGGTGGATAAGAATTCTGGAAACCGTTGGTATGCGATGTTGGAGATGTATTTCCGGAGGGAAAGTAATTCCGCTGCTGTGGAGGCAGTGTTCCGTGTGAAGGAGGGTTATGTGTCTGAGGCTGGAAAGGCATCTGAGGTGGCGCAGGCTGCATATTCTGATTCCGGTCACCCACCGCATAGCCTATTCCACGAGCCCTTGGCTCATTCTGAGATGGAGAGTACGTTGTTGGCGGTGGTGAATTCCAACCTGATGGATTGCTGTTTGAAGCAGGAACTTGCTGACCATGATTTTGGAAATCTGGAAGAGGCGACCAGTTCTGGTTCTGACTGTTCCATGTCGGACCACCATGACTTGGTGCAGTGTAAGTTTGATTTGGAGGCAGCTGGTTCCGCATATAAGATGGTTCCGGAGCTGGGTTTGAGGTCACAGAAGAATACGCAAATCTATCAGTAAATTCCGTTGGTGGTGGAGGTGTTCTGTGTGGACCTGCATGGTTCTGAAATTGAGATGGGTTTAAGGGCTGAGTTTGGTAACCTGATGGAGGCATCCTCCTCTCATCTGCACGAGTTGGTCCGTAAGATGGCTGAGCAGCAGGAGGTGGCTGTACAAATCTTTGGTCTTGCATATGTGAAGCTCGGGGAGCCTGGTTTGGAGAGCTTGTTCCATGCACCGGAGTGTGGGCAGCATGACTATGACTAAAGGAAGGTTGAGTCTGAGGTGAAGGTGATTGGTTCAGCACTTGAGATGGCTGCGGAGACTGATTCTGCGAACTTGCAGGAGGTGACCAGTTATTGTTCGGAGTGCCTTGTGACTGAGAACTATCACCTGCTCCATATGGTGGTGAACTTGGCGGTGTTCTGCTAGTAGTCCTCCTGTTACCCTGCTGTTTCAACCGATTCTTCTCATTGTTCCTCAGTGAATTTGCGTGATTTCGTACCCACACCTCATGATACTTTGGATCATAAGGCACAGCTTGGCCATTGATAAACGGCTCTCCTGAAGAAGGATAAAGAAGCTAATAGTGCTACGAAAACAAGACCAACAATCAATCATTTTTTTCTCTTTTAAACTCTTTTTATTGGATTTCACCGCTTAGATATTGAAAATGAACCGTATTATTATTACGTTAAGAAATAATGAGTACATACCACCATAGGTTTTGTTTGGAACATCGAAGTAGGAATCAGGAAGAACCCAGCGAACATTAGGCAGTTCTGCTCACAAAATAGAATTGGTCAAGAGAACCACACCATGCTTAGACATCATCAACAACTTAGAATCAAACAACCAATTGACAGCGACATCAAAAATCATACACCTCATAATCAAACCAAGCTTGGTCTACTTGCCTTTGAGTTTTTCGGAGAGTTCCTCTGATACCAAAGCACCAAACGCGAAGTAATGTTTTGTCGACACCGAGTAAATCTTCATCCTCGCTTCCTCCTCGCTGCACAAACCACATTACATTACACCACCAAAACACTCGCATCATCAACCAGTCGGCAATATATCTTTCACTCCCCATTTCATGTTCTCTTTACATTTTACACACAACAAATTACCCTGATTTGTACCATAGAACAAGTATATATAAATAGCAACATACGAATGGAAAATTGATCCGTGTTGCAAGAGGCAACCAACAGGCTGCTTCAAACCCCACAGATAGTACCTAAACTCCACATACAATACGACCCAATCAGTATTGTTATCATCAATCGTTTCCGGTGGATTTTCTAACTGTAAGAGGGGTTTGTAGCAGCCAGTTTCACACCGACACAACTGACACGCTCTGTCTATACATATACTGCAATCCATACAATGAATACAAAATCGTGAGATTTTCACCGTTGGATTTGCCTAGTTAACACAACAAGCTTAGGTGTTTCCAGCAACAAATTCTGGATACAACAAAAACTTGCATGGAGGACTTCTCTAGTTTTCCGATCAATAAAACCCTAACATCAAAGCTCAACAGAACTCAAACCTTCCAACAACTTGTGCAAGCGTCTTGATGTAACCATCGATGATCTCATCCCTCAACACACCATCTTCAGGCTTCTCAACAACAACCAACCAGTGCTCGAAATCGCATCCGTCGAGTAGTATCGTCTCATTCGGTGGCCTATTGCTCGATTCCGTCATCCTCCTCGTCGCGTATCCTCGAACTCCAAATCCATTCCTCCTCTCTCCAAATCCTCCGAATTCTCGACGGAGGCCGAGAAATGGGGACTCGGTGGCCGCTGAAATCGAGCTAGGGTTTTGGATTTGGGGGAGTGTGGGGATGCGTCGGGGATCTGAGAGTGGGCGGCGGCGGAGGGCGAGGAGAGATGCTCGCCGTCCAATCATTTTTGGTTGACGGATGAGATGAATCGACGGTGGTTATGGTGGTGGGTGGTGGTGAGGGTAAAGCACCGGGGTGTCGGGTTAAACCCTGAGATGGGGATCGGAATTTGATTGGGGAATGGGCGGGTCGGGTTTGGGTGAATGGGTTGGGCATGGGCCTGTTTGGGCCGTGTGGGCTTGTGTGTCGATGGATGGGTTGTTTATTGGGTTGTGATGGGCTGGGCTAGTGTAAAGGGTTGGATAATGGGCTGGAAATGTGGCTCCATGCCACATGTTCGGATAGTAGAAATGATTTTGAAATGCAATGTAACAATCAATTTGTTTGGAATAAAGATTAAAAAAAAAAGTTGATTCTATTCGTGTGTTGTTATTTGATTGATTATATTAATATAGAATGAAAACAATTTACTTTTTAAAGATTTTTTTTAACTCAATTACATCAAATGAAAAAACATATTAAGACTCAAAAAACCAAAAAAACAAAAGTCGCATCATGGAAGAAAAAAAACCTCAATTTAATAGGTTTTTTTGGTGGGCGACAAATATAGGGTTTGTGATCCACATGCTGTGGACAATGGAGAAGCTTGACACATCCGTGAAATTATCTTGTACTTCTCGCAAATTAAGGTTTTTCGATGAACTTGTCCCAAATCTTTAGCGGATGGTATGCAAATGTGATGTGATATTTAGCGGATGTGATATTTACCCCTTGATAACAATGGACTGAATCGTGGATACTCCTGTACTAGTAAAATTTTTGTGCGAGTTCCACTACAGATAAAAAAGGACCAAGGGCGTATTGAGAAATGGGTTCTTAGGAGAGCTTTTGATGATGAAGAGCGCCCATATCTGCCAAAGGTAATAGGATCAATCCTTCTCTGCTGCTTCTCCGATCATTATAATCCTTCTCTGAGCAGCATGTATGTATTATCTATCCTAACTGAACAAATTGAATCGTTTTCCAGCAACCTGTATACTTCAACTTGCAATATGACCATATCCTCTGTTTTTACAATCATATCTTTGCAGGTGACTAATAAGATGATGCAGTATGCACCTCATATCTTCCCACACAACACTCCAACTACGAAAGAAGGGTACTACTACAAGATGATCTTCGAGAGGTTCATCCCACAGGTAGTTCTAAAGGACGATCATACTAAACATACTAAAACCTCGGGGAAAATACTGTTATTCCTTGATTGTTTTGGATCTTCTCTCTGTGCAGAACTCAGCGACCCTCACAGTCCCTGGAGGGCCAACTGTGGCGTGCAGCACGGCTAAAGCAGTCGAGTGGGATGCTGCTTGGGCCAATAATCTGGATCCCTCCGGCAGGGCTGCACTTGGAGTTCATAACGTGGCTTATGATAAGCAAGCTCCAGTCAAACATATTCCTGCAAAGGTGATGAACGGCGTTGCCAGGATGATGGAAGCAGCTTCTGCTCGCGAAGTGTCATTCGAAGCTGAGATTTACCTCTTCGGATAGAGGCGAAATTCTATGTAGTCAAGTCTTTACGGTGTGTGAGCTGTAGTTTAATCAATGTATACAAGCTCCAGGATTTTCGTATGTCCTGGTATTATGATTAAAAGTATTAGTAATTCGAGTGCTAATACTTGATTTGTCCTATAAGAGGTTAATGTACCAGTTTCTATCAATGAAATGAGTATTTTCATGTTTGCTTCATTGTACTACTCGTGTAACGAGATCAAAACAATGGTGAATAACTAAAACTTAGGCATCCAATCAGCATTCCACTAGAGGAACATGGTTCTATAATTTTTCGAGCTAAACATAGGATCGTCCCTGTACATTGAAGGACCGCCCACATCTTTTATCATGAATCATTGCAATTTACAGTTGCATCAAACAAAAAACAAGTATATGTAGATCTTTACTCGAACATAGTCAGTTTCCTACAAAGGATACATGAGTGATAGAAAACACAAGGCTTCCATGTTATTGTAATTTGTAACAAACATTCTACAATGAGAAAGTATGCACAACACTTCTATACTCTTTGTGGCCGACTTGACATTAAAGCCAGAGTGACTTACAAGTTACAGCAGTATAAAGGAACAGGTTGATCACTGATCAGGAAGCTTGAACCGGTCCAATCCAACCTTACACCCGAGATTAGCTATATCCTGTTCAACTTGAGCGCGAAAGTCATTGTAACTGAATGGCTTATACTTGCTGCTCCGTATCAAGCATGACTCCTCCGGGAAGACAAAGTAGCATATGGATATCCTCTCGTGGTTTCTGTTCAATCTCACTCTATGCTTCACACTCTTGAACTCATCGTTACTCATTGCCTGAAAATAATCATATAATAGCATAACTAATCTAAACCAGAATACAAGGACGATTAACAAATCAGAAACAAAAAAAATAACCTGCATCATATCTCCTAGGTTGACAATCAAGGAATCAGCCACAGGCTCGACCAGAACCCAGCGATCATCCTTGAGGAACTCGAGACCAGCAATCTCATTTGGCATCAAGATCGAAAGAACTGAGCTATCAGTGTGCTCTTCCATGCCCTTCACTTCCTCATCGTCCACCGAACCAGGAAGATAACGGTATACTCTCAACAACCCTGTTGACTCATCCAGAAAGTTCTCATGCTGCTGAAGGTCAATGCCGAGGCTACTAATCATCGCCTCGAAGATGGTTCGAGCCAGCCTGCTCATGTGTCTTCCATACTCTTCCAACAAATCTCTGCCCCAAAATAGTCCATAAATCGCAAAACATATCAAGGCACATAATAGTTTGAAATAACAAGCTATTTCTCGTCCATCAATTGTTGTTAAATGAATAAGGAAAGTTGCACATTCTCTCAAACAAGGATGTCATATCAAATCACAGAAGAGGCCACCAGTTAGCTATTGCAACTAATTCTCGCAGCACATTAGACTTGCTCTGAAAGCAAAGTGACAGGTACAAAACTTTCGCGCTTGTTGTTCTTGATCTAGAGTTCGGAGTACAAGTCACTTGTGCTATCAATATCAGTCACATATGTCGATTGAATTAGATGTAGCAGCTAATTGGTTGCTCCAGCAGTAAAAGAAACACGTTACAAAGCAAAGTTCCTAACATAATTGACATGTCACAGTAAAACATTTTCCTAAAAAACACACAACTCAAGATCAACAAATCATAACATAAGCCAGTGACTGTCGCTATCATTTCGACCTGAACTCCGCAACCAAGGGATCATCACCATCCCCACCACTCCCCTCCACCATTTCCCCCACCCTCACATTGAACCCCTCGACCCAATCAACCCTCCTCACCCCTCGCCGCATCGCATCCCCGGAACTCGTCAGCGCCGGCGTACCCCAAAAATACCTCACCACATCTCCCCTCAAAAGTTCCTTTTTGGATTCGAAATCCAAATCAAAAAGCCTCCTCACATGATCGTTGAAAGAGTTCAAGAGATTCGCCGGAATCCCGTGATTGATTAGCCGGAAAATGCCCAAGTCCCGGCAGGCTGAGGACAGGGCAAGGGAGGGGTGATTTGGGTCGATTATGGGTAGCCGGTCGGGTGCATATCCCGGGTCGGGTTTGTGGGTTGGGCCTGGTGGGGTGAGGTGGGGGCGGAAGAGGGGTGGGTAGGAGAGGGGATTGGATTTGGACATGGTTGAGTGTGGGATTGGTTTGGGTTTTGGGCTGAGTTTATAGGTGGTGGGAGTGGGCTGGACCTTGGTTTTTGGGCTGGAAATTGGTCTTTGATGGCCCGTTATAGTTTGGTCTTGATTGTCCTATTCTGTTGTTGGATCATGTATTTTTCTTTTTTTTGGTTAAATCAATCCACAGGACTGCAGCATTAATACTTCAAGCAAATCAGAAGTATAAGTGATTAATTCTGAGATTTGTTACAGAATTCAGAAAAAGTCAGCATTATGTGCTTCTAATACTATTGCTGCAGTCATCTCGTGATTATTTCAGATTATTACATGGTTTGATAGATCGAATTTATGATCTCATGTCATGATGTGTTTTAAAATCATGTCGAGAAAATAATTTTATTAAAAGTTCGAATTGATGATATAAAATTTACTGATAAAGTACAACATAATACTCTTTCGTCTCAGATAAATTACGACATATTATTAAAAATGGATCTAGCACATTAATTCTAACATTTTTATTTTAGACAACTTTAAAATATAAAAAAATTCAAAATATCATTATTTTATATCACATCATTTTCTTTCTTATTATTTTCTCTTCTTCCATTTACTCATAGTTTTTTCCGCTCACACACAAAAATACAAAAATAAAACATAATAAAATCAATATATTTTATAATAATCATATCAAGTTAATATATGTCAATTTAATTAGGACGGAGAGAGGTAGTAGATATTTTTTCTCATGATGTGTCTTTGCTAATCAGAATCTAGCTATAAGCTAGTGTTGTAGCTAAATAGGATGTCGGTTTCAAGTAAAGAGTTTATGTCATTCTTGTTTTCCTCCATCTTCTATTGCTAAATACAGTACAAGTTATTTAATGTATAGGGAAGACTTGTGTCGCGCCTGTTCCCCTATGTAAAGTCGAATACTGTCACATGGTGTCTTTAAACGACAATGTATAAGCTGCTAGTCGACCGGTCCATCCCAAAGATGGTTTATATATACACTCGTATGTTTTATGCCATGGTCTTGTATCTCGAAGTTGAGCAAGCAGTAAATGAGATACGCTATTGAAATTATAAGTCTAAGAAACAAGTATTCGTCGCCATGCATATTTATTTCTCCTAATTCTATCTTGACATAATCATGGTGGTGTTAATACTCAAGAGTTGGAGTGTAACACGTATGTTGATTTGTCTGGCCAGTCACAAAAGGGAACATTAAACATTCTTTTGACAGTCAAGTAGGGATGCTGAAAACTCCTGTAGTTAAACCATACACCAAGAACTAGCTGTGGTTTTCTAAGTTGGTTATTTATGATCCAATGATCTTCAAGCTCGCCTGTCAGCCTACGCATAAGTTGAATGCCTACAAGATTCATTTGCCTTGAGCACGCGACTTATATTTGAATGCAACAGTTTCAAGCGAGTGTGAACTATGACTTCGCTCCTGCCGTGAACAGCTGGGTTACTAGGAACCTCGCTGCTTCCTAGTAGACGAGTTTCGGTATATTCAAAATAAAACGTGACAATGTCTCTTTCAATATTTTGAAAACTCTCCTTTCGACGATATAGAAGACACCCTATGCATATCTTTCGAGAAACAATAACACCTTGTCTTTTTAACCATGGAGTCCTCATAAATATTCTGTCCCCCTATCTTTTCCTGTTTCTCCCTATATAAACACAATGCACAGCAGACACAATACTGCAACGGAAGAGCTTAACGAGATCGATCAAGGCAAAAAACATAGAAAGAAGCCGGTGGTCATACACAGAAACGATGTCGTTGCAACCATGCCCAGCTGTTAATACGAAAATGTTCAGCTGGTGCTTGTGCATCCTGCTCCTCCTGTCTGCCTTCGCGGTCTCACCTTCTTACTCTGCTCGCACTTCTCATCTCTTTACAGGTAACACTGCTTCTTTTTCAATGGAAAGTATGAGGAAGATGGTGGCAAGGTTACTGGCGGGCGAGGATGGAGTCAAGACGGACGACTATGAAGGGCCAACAGCAAATAAGGCACATGAACCACCACTGCTCAAAGATGTCGCAGTCATTCCTTCTGGTGGCCGGAGGATTGATTCCAATAATCCTTGAATATGCAACTCTGATTCTTTCTTTTTAATCGACATGGTAGGAAGTCTGCCCTGTTGATGTCGAATCCACTAGTATTACTCATGACATAGCAAACAAGCCATTGTGCAGCCTATACTATTTTAGATAAATCGGCTGCAGCTTCCTCTCATGTTAGTTAATACTTGTTAGTCTAAACTGTAAGATGTTGTGTGATAGACTAAAGCAGAAAATAAGTAGGGTGAAGAGAACACTTCTTCTTCCTCACTATCAGAATACACAGCATGATCTAGTATCACGGGAGGCAGATACTGTAGTGTGTTCCATTGTATTCAATCCCAAGATGCCGGTGACATATCAAACTCCAACGTAATTTTTTTGCATACCAAACTTAGCAGGTACATACTGCATACAATCCGTTAATATGATCAAAATAATCACCACTAAAAAAATATTCAATCTATCCCATAAAAATTCAACACACACGTCAAAGTGTTCCAACAATTATGGGACGGGAAAAAAATCTAATAATATACAAAGTTCAATATCACCGACTTTAGAATTATGTCGTGACACAAA
This sequence comes from Drosera capensis, assembly GCA_001925005.1. Lineage (NCBI taxonomy): Eukaryota > Viridiplantae > Streptophyta > Magnoliopsida > Caryophyllales > Droseraceae > Drosera > Drosera capensis. The sequence continues at coordinate 2,652 of LIEC01001106.1, read as the reverse complement.
CAACGTATCTTCCTTCATTTTTTATCAAAGCTGTCTTTCACTCCCAAATTACATACGATCAAAGCAGCAGAAACGACTAAGAATGTTTGTTAATACACTATTGAAGGATGATGACAACGCGGTCCGGTCACATGGCACAATGGCCTACTGGATTCCACCCATGAAGGTTCTTGGGTCGGGGCAGTTGCCAGAGAACTGAGCTTGCGAGAAGTCAAAACCTGGGTTCTGCAACAAGTACAGGGTCTATTTGTTACAGAACTAAATGATCAAATTAACAAGATCGCCGAGTAACACTCTAAGAACATATAAGCACTTCAGCAGCAAGCACTGATGCATGGGAACCAATCCCTCATTTACAACAAGAACGAAGTTGTATCAGGACATGTCAACTATGAAGTATGATCCAATTCACTGACTTTAGATCTTTGCAGAAACTACAGCGAAAAAATGGCAATTAAAGATAGTTGGAACGGAACTTCAGAGTCCCCTCTTTACCGTTTTGGAGTGAACCATAAAAGTTTGAGTGAGAAAATCACAAGCAGGACAAATTGGAAAACAGAAACATAAACTGATAAGAAGAAGAATTCAGATTTATCAAGTGAAGATAAAGAGAAAAGGAAAAGCTATGAAGATAGCACCTCTTCTTGAAATCTCTCGAGCATCAATCTCTTTTGCTCAAGGTCTGTTGAGTAAGGATCTAATTGGCCTTGACCAGCAATTGGACAAGACCATGTCTGACCTTTGTCCCTCTTTTGCAGGGTTATGTGCATTATATCATCCTCTGTCACACAGACAATATTCATTCAGCATAGATTGATGGAAAATTTGTAAATATCACTAGCCATGCTGAAGAGTTCATCTTCGCACAAGTAATCTAGTGGATACACATACGTACTTCACACCAGGCTTAATTACAGAAAAAATATGAACTTCAGAGAGTAGAATATCATTTGGAAAACATGTGATTTGCCAGCAAATTTATAACGCACCTAGAGTCCAAAAAGAAGAGTCAGTCTTGACAGGACTTTGAAGGTCATGCTGAAATACAAGTAAACCACACAATCAATCACCCTTCAAATTCTCAAGCAACGAAATTCTGAAAAAAAACTCGAAGCATGAAATTAAAGATAAGAAGTTACATACATTGAGATAGGGTGGGTTGCCTTTGATACCAACTTCTACATGCTTCGGCTGTATCTTGCAATAGAACAACTTGGTTGGCACATTTGGGGGAAGCGTTATGTACATGTTTACCTCATCAAGCGTCTGATCCCATTCAAACACCTTCTGATCTACTCATCACCCACAAGAACAAAACCTCCATAATCAAATCCATTAAAATCACAAACCAAAAAGATGGAAATGAGAATGTGAATACCATTGTGGACAAAGCTGTGACGCTTTTCGGGCGCCAATTTCTCCGCCATCACTTCCTACTTCCCAAACCTTCCTAACGAAACCAAAAAATGGAAACCGTTAAATAAATAACATTTCTTGCAATGCAATGACTGCTCATTTAGCAGAAATTTCATACGACCGAGCCGGATCAACCCAGCCTCGCAAAATCAACACCAAGCAGATACACAATGCACACTGCACAGTTCATGAATCCTGATCCCATTAATTAATCCAGAAACAGAAATTTCAGATACAATTCAAAAAAAAAAAAATCAAAAATCAACACAAAAAAAACATGTCCAGATTCGTTGAATTTGAAACAGATGAGTAATTCGATCAGATAAGGAAAAATCGGATGAAAAATTCATACCAAATCTGATGCGATTTGATCGATTGTTGAAGTGAGTGATCGGAGACCGTCGTATTTTGATCGGAGAGGCGATTCGAGATGGGTGAATCTCGTTCTTCCATTTTAGGGTTTCCTCTACGTTGATTCAGAGATTATGTTGTTGTCGTAGACAACTAGTGACGGATGATAATTTCGTGATGGTTACTATAGAATAATCTGATCGTTAAAATCTCGGAGCTGCTTAGATCCAAGCATAAAATAATTTATGTATGATTTTATTGAGTATTGATTTAAAAATCTATTATTTTTATATTCAAAGATATTATCTAATATAGAATCCTACATCAATCAGTTAAACTCAATAATTAAGATTAAATTATAATCAGGAGCAAGATCAATTATTTTTAACTTATGTAAGTAAATTTGATTATCGATCTTAGACACATCAAAAATTATGTACTAGAGACATGAAAGAAAAAAAAAATTCTTCATCCTTCATGATGTATGAGAATTATCGTTGTTGGTGATGCAAAACCTAGATGATTATACCAAATCATTAATTTTTTGTATTCTATTTCAGGAAGATTTTGTATCAAAATTAGAATTTTTTTTGTGACAAGATTCACACGATTTTTAATATATTAAAAAATTAATTTACTACATCTATCTTTTACAACCCAAATAATTTTCTATTTTTATTTTAACTCTATATAATACCGTAGTTATTTTTGTTATCCTTCGCTGAAGAAAACATCAACACAAAAGTCTTTACAAGTCAAAAGCAAAGAAAAGTTTTTAGTTTCGGGGCACAAACACCCAGTCTAAATATCCATACATAATACTGTTTCTATTCTTGGCTCCCAAGGAAATCTTGTTTCATCATTCTACATAACATGCACTAGTCT